>JACEII010000038.1:2659706-2735823 GCA_014332785.1 Antheraea mylitta | reverse complement strand
TTGTGTTTTACTATAAAATTTCATTACAAAGTGCTAATGGGTAATTTGTTATTTTTTGTGTTGTAATTTGCAGCAATGATCTGATAATGTAATGATAATATATTCCTTGTTTGTATTATGACTTTGTGTGCAACATTAAGTACTCTCACTTTCACAGCTATTGTGATAATACAAACTGACCATTATCATCTATATTAATAATTATATAGTTCTGTCTGTTCCAAGATATAATACAGTCCATGTTACTCACTGATAATGAAGCTTACTACAGTATTGGTATCTTTTAAGTTTATTAATTACAAGATATCAAATTTCCTCTTTATCATAGTATAGTAGTAGTTAATAGTAATATGTATACATTTTTTTTATATCATAGGACACAAACGAACAGGTGGGTCACCTGATGTAAGTGATCACCACCATCCATGGACACTAGTAACACCAGAGGAGTCGCAAGTGCGTTGCCATCCTATGTTGGTTGGGAAGGGGGGAGGGGAAGGGGAAGAGAGGGAGGGAGGTGGGCTGAAGGCGCTCACTGACCGAACGAAATCCAACAATGCAAACACTGTTACATCACGTCGGTTTCCTGTGAGAGAATGGTACTACCCTGGACGAGCCAACCTATTCATGCTGAAACCAGTTCTACCACCCGGGAATTATAACATAATAATAATACATTATTAGAAAGTTTTTAGAGAAATATGTATTATTACATATTTTTTGTTTCAGCTTGGCCTTTCTGGACAAAGCTTGTTGTTGTGGCGGTGGGATTTACAGGAGGCGCAGTTTTTATGTATATTCAATGTCGGCAGTACTTACACCTCTGTAATCGCTGGAGAGCTCACAATAGGTCTGTGCATAATATTATTCTATTTCATAAAATATCAACAATTTAATGAAAAAAAAATGAGCTGTAGTGGTACAGTTGACAGGTGAGAAGTATTGAAATTGATTGTTATTGAAAGAACTTGAAGCAATAAAATAATACAATTACTGTAATAATAATTATTTAAATTAATGAAACCGTTTTGAATACAGTAACCATCAATGTTATGCATAAGTCTGACCTATATTGGCTTATGAAGAAAGAGAGGGTCCTTTTTTGCATTATTATGTTTTGGATATATTCGAAATCAGGTAAAAAGAGCATTAAATATTAAGCATTTCTATATCTACCTATGAGCTTATTTTTCAATTTACATTTAATAAAAATAGAACTCGGGGACTTAGCTAAAGGTGTAGAACATACAGACTTTTTGATTTTTCTTCCATTTGCGTTTGGGTTAGATGTGTCATTTTTCCAAAAGACCATAATTTAAATACTAGCAACAAGTTTCCATGCTTCAGGCTCATTAAGACCAAAAACAGTTTTATAGGTAATAATGAGCTGATAGTGAGTTCAAGAACCATACCAAGCGGGTTTTAATATCTAAAGTCTATATGTGAACGATTGTGACGTCTAAAATGACGCCCCGCTCAGTGCATACACTAACAACGAATGTTATGTTTGTAAAAATATGTAACATAAAGAGATACAACAGATCGAGTTTCTTGCCGGTTCCTTTCGATGACCTGGTTTTTTTCTTAACCAGTGATAACTTTGACATTCATAAGCGTCTTTTCAGGGCTTAAATGTAATAAAGTATAGAGTGGACCCCCGGTAATCCGACAAACGATTTGTAAGGTAGTGTCGAACTTTCGAATTTGTGGGATTATAGAGTACTGATTATGACCGCCTATAGTCCGGATTTTTTGTCAAAAGAATACCTTCTAATTCAAGAAAATACAGATCCCATAATAAGTGAATTAAATATCATAATAGCTATAAAACTTACAAAAAGAATAATATCTTTACATTAGGAAATAATTGTGTACAAATATAATCAAAAACTATGTATAAATAAAATAGTATAAAAATCATAATAAGAATCAGTTAAGTTGTAACCTGTTCAATCATGCATTAATATACATTAGCGAAAATTAGCAAAAAAATATTGAATGTGTAATAATAAACATGTCGGATTTCAGGAAGTGCCGGATTAGATAGGGACCGGATTATTGGGGGTCCACTGTGTTATGATTTCTTAGTGGCACTATACATGAAGTCATGTATAATGGGTCATATAAGAGATTGTGGACCGTGATTATTTCATCATCATTATCATTACCTTTATTCCACCTAAGTAGGGTCGGCACAACATGTTTTTTTTCCACTCTCGCCTATCAAATGTTATCTCAGTATTCACATCTTTTTTGGTCTTTCTCTACTTGTATATCCATCCACCATTATACTCAACACTTTTCGAGTCACATGGTTTTCATCTCTCCTTATGACATGCCCATACCATGCTAACCTATTACTCCTCAACTTCTCTGTCACTGATAGTATTTTCAAACTTCGTCTGATATATTCATTATAAATCTTATCCATTCTAGTCACACCACATATCCACCTTAACATTCGCATCTCTGCCACATGTAATTTTCTCTCATCCGTCTCTTTCGTAGCCCAGCACTCAGATGCATACAGCATGACCGGTCTTATTATAGTTTTATAAATTTTCTCCTTGAGTTTGAAAGGTATTCGTGGGTCACAAGCCTACCCCAGACATTTTCGCCATTTATGAATCGTGATTTTTTATTTATCGTAAATAAACGATAACAGTGACATAAAAAAGAAGCTAAAAACATACATGCAAATTCTTAAAATTATTTATGTCACTAATTATAGGATTACAGCGTTTATTAACATAAAACACGATGCGGAAGACAATAAAAGTAGAAAAAAAAGTATGAAAAAATTAAAAAAAAAAAACAAAATATAACAATTTGTTAATGTATAATGACTTAAAGACGAAGGAAAAAAAACATGAAGCAATTAATTAAATAAAAAACTAATTTTAGATTTGAAATGAAATAGGGGATTACTAAATAAATGTATCTACTAAATAAATAAATAAATGAAATGTCCTACATTGGTTGTGTAGCTTTTGTGACCGAGACGGAGACTGAGAAAGAGACTGGATATCTAGATAGTCTGGTGGGCACACTAATGTTAAATCGATTCAAAAAGTTCAGAATTATCAATGTGGTTATTGAAAAGTTTATATAAAAGTCATGTTCAACATTATTCTTCTATTATATAACGATGTAAGTTTAAGTTCTTTCAACTGCTTTAACTGTTATAGAATACTATTAATACAAAATGCGCCGGAGAAGATACCGATGGGCGGTGGGTCACCGCCGGTGCGCGTGAAGAGACGCGAGCGGAGTGCACGTGGGCAGGTGGTCGCGAACATCGAGCCGCCGCCGCCGCCGCCCGCCGCCTACCACGAGGAGGACGAGAGCGGCGGCTTCGAGTCGTACCGCCGCAACCCGCACTCGCACACGCAGCGCCGACCCTCGCGACACGACGCGCCCGACGACACGCGACGCTTCTCCGACACGCGCCTCGTGCAGCCCGTCAGCGTACTTCTCGAACCATCCGCACAGGTCAGTTAACTAACTATCCGCACAGGTACCAGTTAACTAATCATCCGCACAGGTCAGTTCATTAACCATCCGCATAGGTCAGTTAACTAACCATCCGCACATGTACCAGTTAACTAACCATCCGCACAGATCAGTTAACTAGCCATCTACACAGGTCAGCTAACCAACTTTCCGCACAGGTCAGTTAACTAACCATCCGCATAGGTCAGTTAACTAACCATTCGCAGAGGTCAGTTAACTAACCATCCGCACAGATCAGTTAATTACATTGCTTCACATTCTCACATTAGATAAGACAACGTTGGGATTATTTGGGAATAATAACAAGGGCAACTAGTTAGGAGTAATAGCAACGTTCTAGAACTATTCACACAGGTTATATTTTATAACATTTTCACATAGATTTTTCGCGGGATTTTAATGTGTCATGTAGTAGATTTTATTTTGATGTGAAACCTATATAAGCGGAGTGTAGCTTGTTACGTGGCGACGCAAAACACGCACTTTGCACTATTAACGAAATACTCAAAAATATTTGCATCCCTATCTGTATAAACATACGATTCAAACTGTTTTGTCGGCCACTTGTTCTAGTAGTGTTCGCAAAATTAGAGAAGGATAGATTCTTACACGTAACTGTCAGAATACATCTATAAGTGCTCACGATAGATCTGTAGCTAAACAGACTGATGGTAAAACCAATCTGAAGCTATTATTGGTTTTAGCATGAATTGGTCTGCGCACCGGGGTATCACCTCTCAAAGAAAACTGCCGTGAAGAACAGTGCTTGCACTGTTGCTTTTCGTTTGGTCAGTGAGAGCGCCGGAGGTCCATTTCCCATCCTCTTCTCTCCCTATCGCCCATTTCCCCCATCCCTACAAAACACAGGCTGGCAACGCACTTACGATTCTCCTGGTGTTGCTAGTGTCTATGGGCGGCGGTGATCGCTTAACATTAGGTGACCCGCCTGTTCGTTTGCCTCCTGTATGACATAAAAACGACTGATATTACACATAGAGTAAGTTCTACTAATATGCTGTTTTCCCAGTATTAGTGCCGGATTATTGCTGGATTCGAACGAAATAGGACAATATGGTTTTTTCTCCATGTTCAAGGTAGCGAACAGACAACAACTAGTGTTACATATATCGTGAATGTGGTAATGGTATCGAGATCGAGCCTTGTATATTATTCGGATGTCGAAATTGAATTTACGTTTACAGGAAGGACAGAGTGGCGTCTATCACATTGCCGTTGACCCGCTGGAGGCAGACATTCGGGAGCTGCTGGCGTTGGACGCGCGGCGCCAGGCGCGGGCGGTTCGCTCCCTTCCCAATTTACGTACGAGCCGTGAGAGTTTACTGCCAGCGGCGACGGGCGCCGCCTCCGCCTCCGCCTCGCAGCCTCAACCGTCCTGAGGCCGCCGCGCCGCGCCGTTTCTGCTCTACCTGGACGACACTGTCTACTAGCAGTCCGAGGTATGCCCTGCTCCTCGAAACGTACGGTCTTATTGATGCAGATCATCTTGCATAATTGCGGACGATGTCGCATGAATGCGGACAGTCTCGCATGGATGCGGATCTGTTTCGGTCGGACGGGTGGGTAATCGTTATAAAGACGGCGTCGTCTCGGTTTCGGTTTGAACATTACCATTATTCTGATGTGAGTTAGGATCGGTCACGCCACGTTCCGCCTTTATCATTTGCGAGGCGGTCGCTGTTGTAAAGTATGATGATTGACTTGTACTTATGTGTAAATGTAGCTGTATGGATTCTGTAAATAGTCTTAAAGTTAATCCAGACATATGGTGTTCTTGGGCGACTCCCGGGAAAGACGCAACTGACCCTTCTGTACCTTTCAACGAGTTCTTTTCCTTTGAATTGAAACTATGATACGATCTTTCCTACCTGTCTTGTACATTTCACTTCAACATATTCAGGTTTTCTCCAATGTTATTTACGCACCATGAGATCTAAAATTCGTTTCGTTATTTGTATGTTTTAGTGTAATAATATTATTTTCTTTTCAAGTAAAAGTTGTGTGGGTGACATTGTACGTCTTTACTTGTTTATATTATGTTATGACACAATTTTATTGTCATGACTTTTATTGTGATTTACTGTTGTCATTGATCCTCATTAAAATGGATTATTGTGTGACGAATTAACGGAAGTGATTACTTTTATTAATAATTGTCAATTCTACCATTATAAATGTTTTATGTTGTAAAAGTGTCGAAGTGTTGTCGTTATGTAAAGCCTAGTTGAATTCGTTTGTGTTTCGTTTATGTTTATATATGTATGTATATGTATATATATAGTAGTAACATATAGTTGATTACATGATAGAGGTTGTCTTCCATGTTTAACACATTACTAACAAAATATTATCATAAACAGATATTCGTGTGAAATAATCGTCATGAATGTAAAAATTTGAAATATTTTTTTTACAGTATTCCTTCACGATAATTTCATTAGGTATAAAAAATACAACAGTAAAGTATTTTATGTTTTGTGTGTTTTTATTAAAAACTCAGAAAGAAGAAAATAATGACCTGATACGAATTTGACATGTGTTAATTTATATAAAAAATTGCATTATATTGCTCGCTTTTCTGGTTGTTTCGTCGTGTAAATAATATTTTGTGACTAAATAAAAAAAAAAAGTGGTTAACTATATGAGTTAGTTATTTTTGCTTATATTAATATTAGTGATGCCATTATTTGATGTTTATTGATGAATTATAATAAAACATTTTGGGTAAATGCATAGAAACAAAATAAAAGGCAAATTTGTGCCATTTCAGTGTACACCAAATGTAATACAAGACAAATATAAATAACAGGTTTTTTATTTCTCAAACATATTGACCTAGCAAGGTCTTAACAACTTCACCGGACTACCCTATAAGTAACAAGTGCCATTGTAATTTTTTTGTATATCTGTTCTTTGTAATACATTCTGAGGTAAATCATTGTATTTATAGTGTTCTTAACATATTCTGGTATGGTTTTTTATCCGATTTATGTTTAAATCTCACTTTGTCAATTTTAGTTTTCTGTTTGGATTCAAGTAATGGTTGGGGTCTGTGTGTTTATACGAATGATGATTTACTAAATCTTTTACTCTGTGCTTTTATGTATCAGTGTTTAATCTGTATCACTCTATGAACTTTATTATTTATCATTTGCTTTAGACGTATATATTACGTTTTCAAATATAAACCGTTTTTTTTTTATAATGTGTGTACTAGAACATTTTTTTCTAAATATTGTTTATAAGTTTTATTCCCAATGTTCTAAAGAAAAGCTATCTATTACATATTTTCCAAAAATCTGATTATGCGGTAAATTTCTAGTTTTTTCCTCTTAAAATGTCAAAACATAACGCAATGAAAATGTGAACTTGCTATTTTTATTTTTACATTAATAACGTTTATTAATTATGATGATATTGCCTACATTTACGACATCACTCAATAATCACAATATGGCTTACTGTTCTGAATTACATCCCCAAAGTTAAACTAAATTTATATATATTTTAATATACCAGGTGAATGTTTAGACAGTAACAATATTTATGGAGACACATCCTAAACTCGATTCCCGTTCTAAATCAATAAAAAAAATAGACGCTTAATATTTGACTTCTCTAGAAATATACAAAAATTATACCCAATCCTCTAAGTGTTTTTCGTGTTTACGCGTCTCGGTGAGCGTCGGGTGAAGTGAAAACGAAGCCAAGCAACTAAGAAAGGATAATTATTCGAAATTTGAACAAACAAAAGGTTTTATTGTCCGTTTTATTATCGAAAGTTAACTCCGGCTCACCGTTCGTAGGTTTTATCACCGTTCATTCAACCTAGGTTTTACTCAAGTCATTATCCATACTTTTAAAATTTCTAGAACAAACTTTACCTAAAGTTATTTTTGTTGTCTATTAGTACTTGTTTTGACATTGTTATTTTATCTAGTAGAAGCGTCACATCCTAGAATACTGCGAGTGTTTAAACTTTCACCTGGTGTAGTTAGGTAAACTCATATATTATACGTTATTATACTATATTATATTATACGAGTTAACGATCTCAAAATTTACATACATTTTTATTTATATTTATTTTAATGTTACTACACATGTATGTGTATAGACATGTATATTCTCAATATGACATTGTCTAGTTATTTTTTAATATTTTGTTCATGGTTTTTAGTACGATCCTCTATAGCCAAAAGTATTACACCAAAACTGCAGTAGAGCAATATTCTTTTAGTTCTGTTGATGTTTACAAGTGTTTATTTCGTGCCCCTAATGTATATTAAAATACAATACACAATAAATGCGTAATACAACATTAGGCTATTTTCAAGAAATATTTTAATATTCATCGAGAAAATATGCTGTCTTTATCGGCTTAAAAAAGAGGTTCTGTTTTTCTCAAGTATATTTGTATGTGTGATATTTATTCAGAAATTAGACGATAGAATTGTTATTTGCTATAACAGGATACATTTATGGGAAAATATACATAATGTTAAAGCTGATCTTTAGTGATGTTGTTTTTTTATAATAAATAAGGACACAATTTCACACTCCATCATTAAATTTCAAACAAAGCAGAGTTTATGTAACTAAACATCTGATATAAATACAGATGCAGAACTAAAAATTATGCTCATTATACAAAAGTCCGTCGTGAGGATACCATCGAACCCAGGACCCCACGGTCAAACAGTCTGGTTTATTACGATGGTGTCACGAGGTGTATCTGATATTTTTTCTTGTTTAACTAAACGATAGCTGTTATTTTTTCCTTCTAATATACGTAATTTTTTATCCATCTTTTCTTTTACAATCGTATACTTGACCCCTGTCGTTTCACCTTTTCTTTGCCGCTCCGAAGTTATACGTTATAATAATAATGTGTAGATTTATATTTTCAAAATGTGTTTCATACCCCTTAAATTATATCTAATTAAATTTTCTTACCTCGACGACTGCTGTATATATATTTCATTTTTTGTTAATTCTTAAACTAGTCTCGCTTGTGTGTGTGTATGTATGGATTTTGTTTACTTTTAATCTCCAAACTATCTAATACATTTTTTTTACAAATAGTATGTATTAAACTTTACCCTAATGCTGATGTTTTTCCCATTAAATTATTCATGAGAAAAATAGCAAATTTAACGTTCATATACTTATTTTTATCCAATGTAAACGTTTGTAAATAAATAAATAATATATATTTTTCGGTGCTAATGAAGGAATAAATCATAAAAAAATTACCGTTTTTTTAATACTTATGTAAAAAGAGGTTTTAAACTAACGGCGAAACGAGAAGCTTCATTTTTCGTTTTACCAGCCTTGGGACAAGGAACTAGGCTTAGTCATTCATGTGGTTAGTTTAATCCACGTTGGAAAACCAATATTGTGAATTATGTCAATGTTTCCATCGTATATATATAAATGTATGTATGGACAATGCATTATTCAATGTTTGAATACCGTCTTGAAATACCAAATATATGTATAATATTTTTCAGCACATATGTAAGTTCACCTATGTCTGTATATTGTGATATAAGTATTTGATTTTTTTTTTGCTCAAAATTGTTTTTTTTTTTATTATAATTTTTCACGATCTGTGTACTTATATAAATGAAAATTTTAAGACTGTATTATTATGTTGTGTTACAAATCATCGCCACTTCGAGTTATAAATATAGTTATTTTAAACATTAACAGGTGTTTTTTTTTAAATATGAAGTACTTGGATGACCGAGCCTAACTCGGTTCTTTAAAAAACATTTTTAAATTAAAATAAACTACTAGGTTTGCTTCACAAAATTAGCATTTTTTATCAAATATATATATATATCTCTTTTGCCGTCACTCGGATTCGACCTGAGGTTAGACTGATTTTAGAAGCAGCCGATTTCCATCTGAACTATTTTTGTTTTGATAGCGCCGGCAAAATTTACCTATATTTTTTAATTGCCTGAAAACTCAATTTAAAAAAGTTTTCTAGGAATGAAATTTAGCTAGATCGATTTATCGTCCCCGAAACTACCCACATACAAGTTTCACAGAAATAGCTAACGCAGTTTCCGAGATCCTGAATATATAACAATATAAAAATATACAAGAATTACTCGTTTAAAGGTATTATATAGATAGATTAAAACAACTTGTAAATAAAAATAAATATTTAATGTAGAGAATATTAAGACCGGAGCTCTGGTCGCTGTGACTAGACGGTACACTCAATGTTTATTACAGTATACATAAAACAATTATATTTCTGTACAAACAGAAAATCAACACTTATTAATTAAAGTTACATTCCTACTTACTGTAAATATACATTATATAACTAATACTCGAGTATTAGAAACAATAAACCCACCGAAAAATAATATAACACACTGTCAGGAGTATTATTACAATAGCACCCTATAATTAATTTTTGTTAGTCTTATTCGTTAACAAATACAATGTCTAAAATTTTGCACCAACTACTAACCGCCATAAAAACCCACCCTTGATCAGTCGAATGAACTAGGCTGATGACGTGTGCATTTCGCTATTGGATACTAAATTTTATTAAAAAATTCTTTGCCGTAACTATAGGAACATGTATATGGTAGTTATGATGGTTAATATGTACGTAACGAGTGTTTATCTCGTTCGCTAAAATTCGGTGTCGCCAAGTACGTTGTACATAAGACGCTTGAAAGAATTCGACTGTTGGATATGCTCTTCGTGTAGTGAACTCACCTGTGAAGAGAAAATTATTCAGACTGCGAATTTGTGTTATTACTAAATTTTAAACTCAGTTCAGTTATTATCTACGTGGCAGAGCCACGCTGAAGCTATAACTCGTTTCAGCATGAATGGGTCTGCACGCCCGGGGTAGTACCACCCTCTCACAGAAAATCGACATAAAGTAACAGTGTTTGCTTTGTTGCGTTTCGTTCGGCCTATGAGAGCGCCGGAGACCCAGCTACCCCTTCTCCCTTCCCCTTCCCCAGCAACATAGGCTGGCAACGCACTTGCGACACCTCTGGTGTTGCTGGTGTCTATAGACGGTGGTGATCTTTTAACATCAGGTTACCCACCAATTCGTTTACCTCCTATGGCATAAAAAGAAAAAAAATCATCTTTTTACCCTTGTCTTCACCTAAGTAGGGTCGGCACAACATGTTTTCCTTTTCCGCTTTCCCCTATCAGATATTATCTCACTATTCACATCCTTTACACACACATCATATTTCATACAATCCATTCATACATTTTTCGGTCTTCCTCTACTATATCCACCCACCATCATACTCAAAACTTTACAATATTAACACTAATTTATCTCAAATCTGGATCAAATCTAATATAAATAAAAATCAATTGCTGTATGTAAGCGCATTACTTCAGAAGTTTCAGTTTTTAGATAATTCTTCTTTTGTTTTGTTTGTAATTCTCAGAACAAGGTATGCTTGAGAATATGCACATTGAAAATTTGCACAGAACAGTGAAAATGTGTGTTAAAAAATCTACATATAAAAGAATGAGTGAGACAGTAATTAGTCAGTAGGGAGATCTCCAAAAATATTGACAGAATAGACAGAATGCGGAGACGCTTGCAAATACTCATTCTCTATAGGAAAATTACTATTACACCAAATAAATGATCAGATTGGTTTGACAAAAGGAAATATCTATCGAATGAATGCATTTAAAAAACCAACGTAATAATATTAAGAATAGTGCATGGAACTTACGAAGGTCGTTTGTTTTCCTATAGAGGTCGCGTCGGGTTGCTTCGTTTGTTTCGGAGTGGGCACCGGCCTCTGTGTACAATGAAATTACTTCAAATGAGAAAAAGAAATGGATTTGTATGATGTTTTTTTGTAAAAATATTTGGATACGAATCATTGTGCTCCGATCTGAACAGTGCAGTTCGTAAGGTGTATTGGGTATGGGACGTTTGTCTTAGGATCTAGTGCTTGAAGCTAAAAATTTGTAAAAAAACATCTGTTATTATTGCATACTTGTTTGTTACCTAACAAGTAATGTATATTCAAGGCTTCTATTTAAATACAGCACCCAAATATAAAAAGGGAGTAAAAATATATTGGAGTAGCATCCAATAACTTAGTTAAAATACGTAGTTATCTAATATTCTTCTATTTCAAATACCTTCGAGAATATTAACAATAAGTTCAAAGTTGAAAATAATGCTGCCATATTAATTAACCCGGTGTTGCCCAACTTTTATTTTGTTTCCATTATTTAAATCAAAACATTTATTTCAAGGTTTTATAAGCTAATTGTAATGTTCCATATACTCTGTGATTGTGATTTTATATTCAAGAAACGAGCGTACACTGCTCTAAGAGGCCGTTAACGTACTCGCAATTCTCTTTGTATTGCTAGTGTCTATGGAGGGCGGTGATCACTTGACATCAGGTGACCCGCCTGTTCGTTTGCCTCCTATAATATAAAAAAAAAGTTTTGATGACCAATAAAAATCATAATTCTGACATGTTCAATGTTTCTTTTTTAGAAAAACTTAACTATGGGAGATTATAGTATCGAGTAAATTCATGTACATAATTATAAAAGGGAACTTGTAGTTGATGGTAAAGTGTAACCGTACCTTGTTAACTGGTGCCTGGAAGACCTTGGGTTGTACAGGCGTGGGCACCTCCTGCACGACGTCGCCGAGTCCGTCCTCCTGCAGCGCGCGGAAGGTCTCCGACTTGGCGGGGTCGTACGGTACTGCGGCCTTGTTACTGCGTTCCGATGGACGAGTGCGGATCGCGTGGTGCGGGGGCGGTGTGCGGGCCGCGTGGTACGGGGCGATGGCGGGGGTGCGGGGCGACGCGCGGGCGGACGCGGGACGTTAGTTTTTAGTCGGTTAGCGGGCGCAACACAATAATAGAGAGAGAAACACATTAGACTCGACACAGTAGGACGTTAGAGAGGACGCGGAAGCCGTTGTTAGTACACGCACGTAAGGTCGACGATTAGTCGTGTTTGTGTTTCAGGAAGGAGAGGTCAATAAATATACTAACATTAATCATGTAGAATAAGTTCACTATCTTAAATTATCTTTAAATATATTCGATTATATAAATTACTTAAAAATACTGGTGTGAATAACGATATCGTCACTCATTCGTACCGTGACGAGTGAATGTTTAATGATTCTGGTTTGAAGATCATTTAGCAAGAGATCGACGACGCGACGTCACCATGCTTGACAATAAACTACGAGAGCTTGGCGTAAAGTAGATAAAGTTTGCGAGAACTGATAGGTAGCAAAATAAAAGTGAAATAAGCATTAATGCGTCATGGAGGTGTTGGACGTCGACTCTTGTTTTACGGTGTTTTTAGTAAAACACTTGCCTCTTGACAACGTGCGGCCGTCCATAATGACCGTTAGCGCTATGTGATCAAAGAAACACTTTATTATTGCGTTATATAACTAAGTATACCTCGTCAATTATTCGTTAATAATACTAATATCATGCCTAGGACCTAATCACATCCAATAAGGTACTTTTAATTGCACCCGGTTCATGTAATGCAAAGCGTAGAATGTACTATATCTTGAAAATCTATATACAATAAATATGTGTGTATACAGTATTTTCCAGAAGGTTATTTTCTTAGGTAATATTCAATCTGGCATTCAGCCATGTTGTTTAAAATCAGTGCCAAGAAATGCGTGGCCTTTGCGTCGTCTGCAACACGTTATAACTACATACTTGAACTTTGGGAATTTTAATAATCTATTTGCTTCTGTAACTAGTCTTAATTTCACTCTGAATGATTTGACGCTTGTATGCAGGGATGGATTAAACTTAGAGACCTGTGGGCTCCGGTATTAGGGTAACCATATATAACAAATGTTTTTACATTAAAAACTCGGTATAGTTTAGTTTATCTATGAATGTATAATTATTATATTCATATAAAATAATTTGACTAAAATATAAAACAAAAAATTTAATTATTCAAATGTGAAGGAACAACATCTAAAAAAATATATATATTATCATAAAAAATACCATTCTAAAGCTAATATATTTCACATGGGTTTTATAGGGGTCTGTCTAAACTAATTCCGGCACTGCATGTAAAGATACTCACGGCAAAGGAGACGTTTGTTGCCGAATTGAATTGGCGATGTTTTGGTCCGAATATAGATTGATCGGCGAGTTGAATTGCTTGTGCACCACCTGAAGCGATGACAAACAAACTATTTATTATATATTTATATATAAAACATAGGAAAAAAATAGCATTTATTTGTAAACATCGAATACATTATGGAGCTATACATATATAGCTATGAACTACATACATACAATACAGAGCCTTTAACTTTGACCAACTTTTCGTCAGATAAATTTAATTCTGTAGACTGATGAAGTGAAATACAAAAACAAACATCGACAAACGTTATAACGAATATACTTTTTTAAATAAATAATTTGTAAATGATATAACCTGAAATATGTTAAGCGAATTTAAAAAATCGAATCAAATTTAATCAACACCAAAATCCAATTTATAGAATAAATAAAATGATTCTCGTAGTCATATTTTTAAATAATTTTCGATGCAACACGATGTAAATAAACAACGATAAAAAGAAGCTTAAAAAAGATGAGATGTGTAGGTACATGAGACTGAAATAAGCGATACACTGCATGACAGTTTCAGAACAGATACTACTGGGCCCTGATTGGTCAGTTGTTTAAACATATCGTTTTAATTGATTTTAACATAATTCAATTGAATAACAATGTTATGCCAATTTTAATTACGAATAACTTAAACCTACACCGTGGACATCAGACGCGTTAGCTACAATTTCCAATACTTATACTCGTTGGTTACAATATAAAGTTTAATAACAATAAAATATAGGATATGTTACTCACGGATAATATAACTCACATACTGGATCAGTACTTTCAGATATTACCGCTTACAAATTTTCCCTCTGTATAATACAAAAGATGCATAGATTTCAAATAGTTAAAATTTGTAAATAAAATACAATATGTGTATATATTTCTGTCTCATCAAATATTGATTCTGCTGCAGATTTTTATTGTTAATAGTATAAAACAAAGTCCTCTACCACGTCTGTCTGTCTGTTCGCGATAAACTCAAAAACTACTGACCGGAATTTCATGCGGTTTTCCCCAGTAGATAAAGTGAATCATGAGGAAGGTTTTGGTATATAATTTGTCAAGTTTTTTTTTTATAATCAGGGCAAGAAAACTTTAACCGGGCCCGCTAGTTGTCAAAAAATATAATCCGAATCATTTTTATTTCAATTTGTATTTTTTTTTATTTATTAAATAAAGTAATGCAGTGTATCGCTGAAATGATAAAAAAGATCGGCTTCGTAACAGAAGTTTGTCGTATGTCATGCTTGAAGCTGATTAACGCTTTCTCACACAATTCTTTTAATAAACCACCTTAGGTCCGTCTTCATTGACAACTCGCTGCAACACCGACTCAGCCACCTGATTTTCATCAAAAAATACTAGTGAACACTCCAATTATAATCACATTTTATGACGTAATAAAACCACCCACAGCAATATGAAATATATATAGTGTAGGTGTTCAACAGCTGCGAGAAGAAATCTCACAACTATTGTTTAGATATTCACGTATCCGGTTCAAAAATAAATTATTTATGAAAAATATAGTTCAGTTAAACGTTGAATATTTAACAAAAGTATCATTCTGTTTGGTTGTAAATTAAATTTTTAAAATGGTTTTCACCATTTTTACGTGGGATTATATTTTATTTTACGTCAAAAACAAACTCATATAAACCTAATTCTGTAAGGTGCATAAGTAGTGAGTAGGCATGTCAATATATGAATGTATGTCAATACTGAAATAGAAATGGAAGAAATGAAACAGAAATACGATCTGAGTGAGTGTTGTGCATATAATCACTGTTTTTTTTTCGAATTGACTACGCTATTGTCTTAACAGCTTGATCGTACTACTAAGCCGAGCGCTCACGGACGTATTCAGACGATTGTAGTCCGGTGAAGCTGTTAAGACCTTGCTAGGTCAATAGCGTCGTCAAATCGAAAAAAAAAAACAGCCGATTTTTTATTGAAACGTATATATGCATAGAAACGTATATTTGTAAGATCTCATATACGATGAAATACATGTTGTAATTGCTGAGTAGTTCATTTTATATCTGGCACATGGGAGTATAATTTTATCTAACCATAATTGAATAAAACTCGAAGATTATCTTAATCACTATCTAAATTAAAAATGAATTATTTCAAATAAATTACCTAGTTTGGTTGCAAATTGAAAATTAATATTTTTGGGTAATGTTTATGCTACAGTTATATTATATTCATTTGAGGAGATGTAAATTCTCGTTTAAAACTAAATCGTAAAGTTTACCTTTTGTTTCATTAGTGTATCACGATAATCGTGGTTGGGAGGTGCTCTCATAGCCGGGTTAGGGTGGTGGCGCAGATAGCACTCTGTGGGTCCGGGTTCGCGGCGGACCTTCGCTCCTGGCAGCACCAGAGGTGTCGTGCGGTAAGGCTAGAAAATAATATATGCATCATTAGAATAATTTCATAGTATTGTGTAAAGTTTGTCGAATAACATCCCGTACATACAACTAACATCTGGTTGAATGACAGACGCCGGAATAATTGTTGATTATGGTTGACTGGATACACAATTTTATCGAGATTATGAAACATAGGTATAAAGTACATTTCCTAGTGATTTTGTATAACAAGCCGCGATTTTTACCTAGTAGGCCTGATCGTGGTGTTTATATATTGCTATGATCAGTCATCATTTACCCTTCTTTCTGTGACCATATAGCCACAGTACACATAACAGACAGTATGGAACTACCTATAAACCCTCGCACCGGCATACTCACACAAACATGCGCATCGACGAGAACCCTAAGCGGTTTTCGCGATGCTCTTTCAAAATCTTTCGCCGATGCGCATGTTGTGCCATTTTCGAGTGTTTGTTCGTAGTTTCCGTACTGTCTCTCATATTTATACTGTGATGTAGCAATCTTATTACGACAGCAGTATATAATGATTTTGTAGCGAAAATGGTTGAACTCGCAATTTTGCGCCCCCTTGGTAAAATTCAATATTTCGATACTATGTCTTAGTTAAGAGATTTGAGGAATCAAATCTTTGATTGTACGGAAAAAATACAGCGAAGCTTACAGTGTCCACACAAAGTAAAATCTAGCCGGCGCGGCGCTTAGAATTACCCCAGTCCATATTGCAGCAAAAAGTGATACTATAGAACTGTTTTTACTATTTGACCGTTATTTTTTTTATATCATATAGGAGGCAAACGAACATGCGGGTCACCTGTTGTTAAGCGATCACCGCCATCCACAGACATTAACAACCCCAGAAGAGTCGCAAGTGCGTTGCCAGCCTGTGTTTGGGGAATGGAGAGAAAAGGGAGGGAATTGAGGAGAGGGGAAGGGTGAGGAGAGGGTAGGTGAGGGGCGACGGGTCTCCGGCGCTCTCACTGACCGAACGAAACGCAACAATTGTTACTTCACGTAGGTTTTCTGTGAGAGGGTGGTGCTACCCCGGACGAGCCGACCTATTCATGCTGAAACCAATAATAGCTTCAGCCACCTACAGAAGAATTTGACCGTTATGAATATTATATGAATAGATTAACAATTATGGTACAACTGCGTCACATAACACTGTAACTCTTATTAAAAATGCAATACGGACTGTAATTATCGACAAAAGATCGGCCCTTAAAAAGTTCAATCAGAAGATAGAATTAGGTACAAAATAATACGTTTTCTAACTTCCTTAACACAATAAATAAAATCTAAGCACCAATTAAATACCAATATATCAAGATTAATAAATTCTTAATGAAATATACGTTTTAATTTTAATATGTCTCAATAAATGGCTAAAAATGTTCTAAATCATATTATGCGCTGCTTCCATAGAGTTTACGTACAATATTAGTTCGAAACAATAGTGATCAATTTGTAATTTTGTATAGTTTTAACTAGAATAGTTGGCTCACATCAGAAATACTGAAATAGTAGCTTACGTGGCGGATCGTAAAAATGGCCGACGATGTAATAACGCGCTTTATACACAGCTAAGGTTGATTGCTCACCTCACGTTGACTAATGTAATGATATGATGCGTACGCATTTAAATTGTATATGCATACTTGTCTTTTTTGTTTTAGAATATAGAAATTATTGTATGTTGTTCCCTGAATTGAGTTCGGTAGGTCTATAAAGGTATTGCTGATAATCGTCTGCTGGAGTATTATGTTATTTAGTTTATTAATTAAATTGTACAAAGAAGAAGGTGAGAATTTTGTTGAAGGGTTAATATATAAATAAAAATCAATTGCAGAATGTATGTTAAAGCATTATTTCAGAACGGTTGCACCTATTTGGTTAATTATTTTTTTGTCATATAACTTTCAGGACAAGATTTGTATGTAAGAAAATGTTCGACAAATCATGAAGGAAAAGTGAAAAATGTAGGTTACAAAACCCGTATAAAGGCAGAGCGAATATTCTATATAAAGTGTATTATAGATACGTATTTATATTGTTACGTATATACCTCTGAGTCCTGTTAAGTTTATTTTTAATTTTAATTACCTGTTGAGGTATTTTTTTTACTTATAAGAAAATAGAGTTTAAGATAAGAATTGTTACAAAGCCAAATTATAGTTATTATGTTACATTTAGATTTACGTAAAAACCAAACGCCGAAATATTTCGAATTTACTATATATCGATTTTACATAGAGTGTCACAATATTTGTAATATTAAAACGTAGTAATACAAAAAAATAAATCATCTATTTAATTATAATAAAATAAGCCCCCTGAGTTAAAATCTACTAATAGATAAATTAGAAGTTGAATACATAATTACGTTACTGAGTGTATCGTGCTCTAATGTAAAGTTGTTGATGCGTATCTTCTAATTTTAATAACGAGGACGATCCATATAGGTTATGATTACTGAGCCCATTTTATTTATACAGTTGAACAAATATAGGCCATGGAATTTTTTATTCAAATACATGAAATGTGTACGTAAGACAATGTATTAAATTAATGGCACTAGAAACTGTACTAATATGACACTAAAACTGGTTGTGGTAGAAAGGACTAGGTATATGTTTAGAAAATAACGAACAAAGCTCGGTTTATTTACGTCTTGTTTATAAGAGTTTGAAGCGAAAGCTACTGACGCAATGTACTATGTTTGTCTATGTTACATGTTTACGATAGTTTTCGCTCAGTATTGACTATAATTAATATGTTGTGTTAATGTCTGTAAAAGAATCTACAAAAAAGTCTGTGTTAAATGACTGTAAATGTAATTTTCTTGTTTCTTACATTCCATTATTAGTCTCTCGTATTACAATATTTTGCCTTTTTGCTTGTTTAATAAATCCCGGTTTTGCAAGGACAATAATATGTGACTAAAGTTCTTCGTAGATTATTAATATTATGTGTAACCATTAGAGTCGAATGTTTCCTAAAGTGAGTTTAATACAATTATGATAAAACTAGTTAGTTATTATTTGAATAAATATTTAATTTGTTGTAGGAAATATAAAAACTTCCCAAATGCATACATATATTTCTATTTCACAGTAGGTAGGTAATTAAAAAAAATAGTTTAAAAAAGTCTGTAAGTACTTTAATCGATATGGTGTATTCGAGAGATACTTCATTTCTTAAACTCTCCGAAACATAATTTCCTAACCTTGAATCTAAAATAAGAGTTGTTTGAAACGGTTACAGCTTATTCTCTTGTATCGTCTTAGCTATAATTTTTGTACTTGCGTATTTGCGTTTTTTTATAAGTGGCTCTGGAAAAACCAAACGAACTGAAAGGTATACTTTTGAAGGAAAATAACAATTATTAAATTAATATTTTTCAAATTACTGAAAGAATTATAGTATAAACTTGTCTGACAACTATGTGTTCCTCTAATTTAAAAGAAGAAACACAACGATGACGGTACTAATTATAAGTATTTCCGCATTTTTTTAATGAGGAAATGTATGTAATCTATTCGCAATTGACGTATCATTTTTTGGCATGAGATATAGTACTCAGACCTCATACGTGTTACAAATACGTTCACGTTATTCGTTCGTGTTGATGGTTCAAGTGGGTGTAAAAATGTTAGCCATGTGACATTGATGCAAAAATAGTTGGACAGCTTCGCTATTTAATATCAAAATGGGTCGTATGATAAACTGCCAGAACTCTAATCTAAGCTCCTCGTCATCACAGCTGTCAATCGAATGAAGTATTGATCATATTCTTCAATAACAAATGACTCAATTTTATTGATTTATTTTTGTCAGGGGTGAGATATCAGTCCGTAATTCCAACTTTGTATTTTAAGCTGATGAAATAAATAATAATAATAAATACCATATCATTAGAAATTGGTATATATAGTCATTTATATACGCAATTTATTTAATACTGATTACATGTGTTAGACAGTCTGTTATTCAATAATGAATAACCAAAATAATATTCCAAATGAGCTATGAAGCAAACAATATAAACACAGAATCTTGTAAATTACGCAAAGCAATGTTTGGAATATTATAGCTAGATTCAAATGATTTTCAAAAAAGAAACCCTTTTATTCCATATGATAATAATTATTACATATATTTTTTCATTAAAGATATATCTCTATTGACAAACAGCAAGTTACAACATAAAGAACATAAACGATGTTGTAATTATTGTTAAATTGAATTAAAAATCGGACCCGGCAGCCTAATGCTATGCTATGCCATAGTTTTTAATAAGTTTGACTTTAAAAAAACAATATTGAAAGGTGTTGAGAGGCTGAAATTCAGCATTTCATGTTTTTATATGGAAATTATAGAATATTCATAAGTAAATTAAAAATAAATATTTCATGTGATTCCATAAATGCCAAATAAAAATGTTATGAAAACCGTTTTGTAGGAGAATCATATACACGAATATACGCAAGTCGGAATAGTATATACAATGGAGACGTAACCGCGTACGTAGCCTAACTGACAGCTAAGCCAGGAGCTCGAAGATTTTTCCGTTCCAATTCACGCTACGCGAACGATGTTTAGAATTGACCAATCACGTAAAATGTAATTTGTCGAATATTGTTAACAATATTTTTACTTAACGGATCTCATCTACACACTTCATATTATACTCGTATCTACTGATGCAGTTGTACCTACATTAAGAGTGAAATCAACGTTGGTTACTGATGTGGCTAACAGTTACACGCAATAATGTTCAATGCTTCAAGTGCTCGTTCAACGTCTTGATGAAACTATTGCATGGTGGTAGCTCATTTTCTAAGTCAGCCTGGCTATCTACTACCCTCATATTTGAAATCTGTCGCCAAGAATCTGTTGGTGTGTTCCGACACCAGCAATTTACTATCTTAGACCACATTATCATTTAATAAGTTTGTAGTCCAACGCAAAAAATCCTAAAACGTATATAAAAGTTTTTAAATCATTTGTATTTAATTCTTAATGTTACTTTAATTACTTCATTCTTTAAAACATAGGAACATCACTTTGTTTACTAGATCAAATTACCAGTCTCTAATGTTTCCGCATTGCCAAATATCGTTCGTTGTATAATACGTTACGTTACAATGTTACATACACTATATCATAGAATAATAACAAGACTGATTAACAAATATGAACATGAACCAAATAGGATAAGAAAAATAATAGTTCTGTAATGATTTCAGTTAAAAGAAATTCTTTAAATTGACTTAGTGTTAGAAAGACAGGCAAGAAATACAATTTCCACATTTATCGAATGTAGTTGTGACCACAAACCAGTCTTACATGCAAAATGTTAAAATTAATATTATTTTTCATATCTAGAATAAAATAGAAGAAATATTCCCACAAATAAAATAGGAAAATTATATTATATAGATATTACATCACAAATGTAACGTTACGCGCGGTTCAAGAGTTCCACAATTAGGTTACCCTCGAATACAACGTATCGCCTGTATATTTCAATCAAATTCACACACTGACATAAATTTAAACTAGGTTGTTACATATACGTAATTTACTGCTACAATATTGTTTGCATATGGACACATGTAAAAGTACGTTTAAAGTATGAGGCACGCACCCAGTTAGTGACAACTTCATCCTCAGGGTGCTTGGGGTCCTGGTACCCGTTGGGGAAGAAATTAGGGTTGACCGCCATTGTTTGAACACTTAATATCGCGGACGTGTTTCGTACAGTGTGCGATCGCGGACTGCCGTTCCAGTTGTTCCCTCGCCAGTAAACAACGCAGTTTCAATGCATTCTATTTTAGAAATAAGGCGGGTAAATAGGCGTCAGAGTGGGCGAGAGCCTCTCGAGCCATACAGCCTTGCGACATAAAAATCTTCTCATAAATAATCACACATAAATTGATACCTGCTTCATCGTAATTTTCTCTTGTCCATTTTATAGCGTAAATGAGGAAGTTTGAATACATATTTTCATAGCTATATATAGAAGGTCATAAAATTTTCCAACGTAACGATTCTGTATGATGAAATTAGGATCTTTAGCATTTTATGGTAAAAATGTAGCAGTAAAATTTCCTCGCTGTTACAAAAACATAAGATATGTGTTGATAAAGTTTATTTATTTTTTGTATGGACATAGTTTATTTGCTGTACTTTGTTAATCCTAAAATATTAATTAATATTCGTAAGAAGCTAATTTAAAATAATTTAGCAATGGCAGTTACATAGTTTAATTTAACTCTACTCAAACATGTAATTTATGCCTTGGTACTTGTTAACTCTCTTCATTTAGAAGATTTGAATAAACTGAAAAGCGTAAATTGCTTTTAAATGCATAAGATACATTTTACTGTTTTATTAAATCATACTTTTGCAACAAATTCTATCGCATAATATATTTCGATTTAATAGTTACACGTTCTCGTAGCATTATATAAATCGTCACGTTTACTAAAGTTGAAATTGGTTCACGATGTATAAAATTTGAATATCTTTAGAAGAAAATTAAAAATCTTATGAACAGCCAAAATTTGACTTGGTTCATTGTGAAATGTAACGATAAATGTAATGATACAATGCTGTATAATATACATACTTTATGGTCTGGTACTGGTAATGAATTATAGTTTTACAAAATATTGAAAATCAGGTTCCATTTTTAATGATATGAATTTATATAATGAGTATTTATTACATAAAATTTTTAGATATTATCATTATTTATTGACGCGTTCTTATCGCATTTATTTTATACTAACGACATTGACCTAATTTGTATGGATGTTACAATATGTTCGTTTAAAAGTTTTCGTTATATATTCTGTTATAAACCAAATTTTAATAGTGGTGTTAATGTTTTTCCATTCTATAATTATGGGAATCGAGTCAAAGCAAAATAGCTTTAACTTGCATCCTTATGATTCTAAGATGAAGATCAGAGAACTAGTTGAAAAGTGTATGCAGATATTAACATCTTTATCCAGTTTTAGCATTTTTATGGAAAATAATCTGATTTTCAATGAATAATTATATTCGTTAAAAAGTATAGACAGTGATAACGATATAACCAAATATATTTTTATAGTCTGTATATAACGAAATATATCTTTATAGTCTGTTTTATTTAATATTGAACAGAGATAACATTATAACGGGAGTTTCTGGTGGGATCTTAGTCTGTCATGTAGTGGATTTTATATTTTATTAATAATCTTGTGTTATTTGGCTCTATATTTTGTAAATTTGGTGGTATTTTACGTAATATAGTTAGTTTATTGTGCATGAGTGAAGTGAATGGAAAATAATAACCACGAAGCATGAAATTTTGAGATGCCGCAAAAACTCCCTGGAAGGTTCTAACAAGGGAGCCACCATCTTGTTAGAATATTGAAATAACCACACGACGCTTGTAATATTATTAACTATAGTCTATACAACAATCGCGGTAATAATCTGAAAGATCGGTTGCCAAAAATAAAGTTTAAAAAAAACGTTATAACGTATTTGTCAGAGATCAGTAAATGCGATGTTATACGACGAAACAGTTAATTCACATTTGTACATAAGTATGTACATTCTAAATTAAATTGAAAATTATCTAGTAGGTAGTAATATTATTATGAACAATCTTCAATATAAGATTACATTAAAATAAATGAAAAATTGTAACAACGTTGGGAAATTTACCACACTTTAGCCACAGGTATTCCTTTTATAAGCTTAGCGGTTGTACTTCTGAAAAAAGTGTCAAACTTTCAATTTGTACAGTAATTAATGTGCATATATAAATGAGTTGTTACATTTCAAAACGAGGTAAATTCAATTTTAGCTGTTCCTAATATTTTACGTTATTTTTCAAGATTTTCAAATACGTACGTTTTACATACAAAACGTGTAAATACTAAAAATCCTAAAAACTAATAAAACCTCAAAATTTTAACTTCTGGGTGTGGAAAACCCTAAAAATAAAAAAAAAATTATACATGTAATATGAACGATTAAAATTGGATTTCGCTCATTTCAAAATGTAACAACACAAATATATCCTAACTTTAACACTCTTATAGCGATTAATTTGGTGTTTAGAATGATGAATGTTGTGATTATTATTACATACTCTTTGAGGTACTTGATAAAAATGTAGTACCGCCTGAAATTAGCGCTAACCAGTTTTTTCCTGACTCGCAAAAGAAGTATAATATATTTGTAAAACGAACGAATTCCTACGAACTAAAACATCTTGTTTAACTAGGATTATATATTTTTATAAGAAACTAGCATCTGCCTGCGACTTCGTTCGCGTGGAATAGTTACTTTGGGCTAACGCTACATGCAGAGCAAGCTCTCAAGGAAATAACCACGATTTTGAAACATTCTTCATTGGTGCTCCGCTGCTATTGGTCTTAGCGTGATGATATATAGCCTATAACCATCCTCGGTAATGAGCTATATAACATTAAAAGAATTTTTCAAATCGGACAGTAGTGCTTGAGATTACCCCCTACAACGTTATAATGTCAGAAACTTTATCTCTTTATAATATTAAGAAATGTACAATTTTCCTGGATATGACAAACGAGAATTGCACTCCGTTTATAATATTGATGACGGTTTTAAAGTATATAAGAAAAACTAGGCGATGTAAAAATATTCTAAGCATACAATAGTATAAGAAATATAGCCACTTTAACCGTATATTATCGCGAATCATGATTCAGAAAACGAATTTAGCTAGACGTCGAGAACGTTCTAAAACTTCGATGAGTTATTACTGCATTCTAGATTATTTAGCCGCAGTTTGGAGGCTGACTGTAAAGCTCGTGAGTAGTGTCGTCGGCCTGTTCTAATTAATAAGTTAACATCATTAAATGTAATAAAATTTTGGCAACAGTCCAGATTGCTCCAGCCGTGGTTCGGTTAACCTATTTCATTGAAAACCACAATAAATACAAAGTCGATATTTCTACATTCCCAGAAATGTTCAAGGTTGTTTTGATTTATATTTTCCTTAGAAGATTAATGTATGGCAACTTTTTTTTCGTAAATCTGATAATTCGAGACTGTAAGGACTGTAAGGATTTCATATCGTAAAATATATACTGTGTTCATATTTATTATGTTAGTTCAATACCTAAATGGGTTTTTGAATGACTGATGAGTCAAATAATATATTCTTTTGGCTATTAAAATTAAACTAATAAGCTATTTTAATTTTAATATTACATCTCCCCTTTCCTCTCCCTCCTCCTTTCCCTTTCCCTCTACTCTAACCCCTCTCCCTTTCTCTCCATTTCCTCAAACACAGGCTGGTACCACACTTGCGACTCCTCTGGGGTTGCTGGTGTCTATGGACGGCGGTGATCGCTTAACAACAGGTAACCCGTCTGTTCGTTTGCCGCCTATATGATATAAACAAAAAAAAAGACTAATCTTGAAACCAAGTCTAGAACAGGCCACAGATAATAAATCTGCTCCGAAAATATTGTATTTCATATAACTTTAACTTTTACTCTTCTGCCCCTTTGACTTATGAAACACGATGAAACATGTGTCTCATTAATTGTATGTATTAAAGTGTTAATAAATTTGGGAAGAATCTGCTAGAAACATAATTTCCGATAAAAAATTTATCATGTCTTTTCTCTTCAATCCAATAGGAATTTAATTTTGAAAAGTACTATTTTTAACATTGCCCACAGTATATATTTTAGGCTTAGTGGTTATGATTAATTCAGGCCTATTATATACATTGATGGTCGAATGTCGGTAAAGAGAATAACTTTTATATAAATCAATTGTTTTTGAGATATGGGTATATTTTAAAGATATGCATAGCGAAAATATACACCGTTAAGATCAGCAGTGCTATTAAATTAATACATAGGTATTATTAAAATCTGCAATTTGATGTGGCGTCATACAGCGAAGGCAAAATATTGTATTCGTAATTCCTTTTCTCTTAAGCTTTTTATTTTTATGTACAACAGGTAGTCGCTTGGCCACAATCCCACCTGATGGTAAGTGACGATGAGGCCGACGATGTATCGCGCTTACCCACTAGATGCCTGTTCACTCTACTCTTGAAAACTCCTAAGTTATAAGATGACGGGAAGACAGACGCTGGGAGTGAATTCCACTCCTTAGCCGTACGCATAATGAATGTGGAAGCAAATCGCTTCGTACGAATTATGGAAATATCAACCACGTAAGGATGGAAACCCTCACGGCGTTTAATTGTCGTCTGATGGAATGGAGACGGTGGAATTATACTGTGTAATTCCTCTGCATACTCTCCAAAGTGTAACCTATAAAACAAAGACACAAGCTACTTTTCAACGATGCTCTAAACTGAGCATTTTTGCCTTTCATGAATTTTGTACTTATGGAGTCAACTGGATGGTCTTCAGACATATATCGACCTTGTAGGGGGCGTTGTTAAACAGATCTAGGTTTGTAATCTTCCGATAATATGTTTTTTTGGATTCCTGTAATGATTTTTATTAATTAGTAAGCTTTAGTTTAATAAGATATTTTGTTATAATATGCAATTAGATATGATTTTATTATGACGGTAGTTTGCATATTAACTAATTCTATAAGTTATTTTAAGTTAATGTGCAAATTTGTCGTGAGTTCTATATCTAAGGACACAAAGCAGACGACCTGGTATCAAGACATACCTAATATATAAATATACATAATATTATGTAGTGAGAAGGCGGCGTGTCGGATGCAATACCTCGCATTTGTTCAAACACTATAATTGTATGGCTCTAATAGTATTGTATAGAAAACAATGTGTTATAAAGTGCATTTTCTGTTTTGATATGTTGTAAGAGGGGCCATGTATAGGGCGAATGTCTATTTTTTATTCACTTACTCTTAACAGTATTTTTTCTGGACGTAATTGAGTTGTTACATTCCATATTGAATTAATTCTCAGCCATTTCTAATATTTTACGTTATTTAGCAAGATCTTCAAATGGTGTACCTGTAAATTTTGTTTTTTTTTTAAAATGTAATAGCAGGCAAACGAACAGCTGGGTCACCTGATGTTCAATGATCACCACCGTCCATAGACACTTGCAACAACAGGGGAGTCGCAAGTGCGCTACCAGCTTGTGTTTGTGGCAAGAGGGAATAAGGAAGGGGAGAGGGAAGAGGAGGGGAGATGGTTTTCTGGCGCTCTCACTGACCGAGCAAAACGTAACAATGCACTGTTACTTCATGTCGGTTTTCTGTGAGAGGGTGGTACTACCCCGAACGAGCCGACCCATTTATGCTGAAAGTAATAGCTTCAGCATGGCTGTACCACCTATATGAAGACTATCATTACATATTATAAAAATAAAGTCTACTACCACATCTGTCTGTCCTTCGCGAAAATCTTAAAAACTTCGGATTTTCTTACGGTTTTCACCAGTATATAAAGTGATTCAAAAGAAAGGTTTAGGTATACAATTTTTCAAGGTATTTCTTTATTGTCAAGACGGGATAGTGCCCACCGTGACCGCTAGTAAAAAGATATTCGTTGTTAGTGTACAAAAACTGGAAATCTTTAAAAAAAATGTTATATGGACAATTCATATTGGTTTAGCTTATTTTGAAATGTAACGACACGGGTGTCCTTTTCTGTATACTTGACAATGCGTATGCAAAAATGTAGGACAATCTGTTGAGTACTTAAATGTGAAAGCGTAATAAACAAACAAACTCACTTTCGCATTTACAATATTAGGTTAGGATTGTATTAAATTTTCCACTACATGCTAACTAGGTATGCAACTCTCGGAAGGAGAATTATTTGGAATTATGGTGTATGAAAAACCAGGAAACCGCTCGTGGATATCATAGAGCACGTGGCACAAATTCCAAAAAAATAAGAAATAAATAAAAGAGTAGAAGAATAGAAATTGAGGAAATCTGCAGATAAGCATGTGAAAGAAAATTGTAACTAAAGTTTCGGATTATGTCCGGGGACTTTAAAAAAATCTGCTACATGACAACGTATCTAGTACAACAGAGAAGTTAAAGATATTAACACTCTAAAAGCGTTAGTTGGCAAGTAACCAAATTATACATGACTGAATAATTGGACGTCCTATCAGTATATTTATGATGTGTGACGTAATGAGATTGACCTTATATTTATACTTGAAATATTTACATTCGCAAGGATCTATATCGAAAAATGGAATATAATGAAAGTTGCAACATAAAACTTGACAGACCTTCAACGTAACTATAAAACCATGTCTTGCTGAATTATACAGATTTAGTATTCAAACACATGTTTTATTAATCATATGAATTAAGAAGATACAGTATACTATATTTCTTAAATTCTAAACGTCCGAGGTTAATCTTGGATGAAGCTCTCATGAACCATTTCGGGGCAATCCTGACTGCCGGTCGGTTGGCGGAAGCAAGCGAAATTCTCCTCATCGGAGATATCAACCAACTACCCTACATCGACCGGGAAAGCTTATTTCGGATGGCATATACCAGACCGTCGGCCGTAGTCAGTATTGACAAACAGCTCACTTGCACTTACAGGAACCCGATGGATGAAGCCTATGCACTGAGTAAAGTATACGACGGTATATATTCACCGATAGTAACATCTCTGAGCATCAGGGGCTAACAGAGCGAACAAATACCCTCACACACTCCCGATACTCTCTTCCTGGTACACACACAGGAGGAGAAAAAAGCCCTGATAAAAAAGACTACGGGGTAGCGGAAGGATCATTACACCAAAAATAGTTAATAATAATTGAACAGTTAATATTTAATAAATGACTAAGAACAAAAAAAAATATGCTCACGGATACGATTTTTACGTATACAAAATATTACATGTAAGCAAAAAAAAAGGTGCGGTCCAAGAGTCTGCAGAATAGAACAAATTAAAAAACAAATCTATCAATACAATTTATACCTATGTATTTAATTTTTTTTATATCATAGTAGGCAAACGAACAAGCGGGTCACCGGATGTTATGTGATCATTACCGTCCATAGACACTTGCAACATCAGGAAAGTCGCAAATGCGTTGCTAGCCTGTATTTTAGGGGAAGAGAGGGGAGACGGGGAAGGGGAAAAGGGATGTAGGCCTCCGGCGTTCTCACCGACCGAATGAAACGCAACAATGCAAGCACTATTACTTCACGTCGGTTTTCTATTAGAGGGTGGGTTTCTATTGGATAGGGATACAGGATTTAAGCCTCCATTTGGAATAAAAAAAGCAGTGTAGTTGTCCCAATTTAGGTTTTTAATGCGTAACACCAACGCAAGCGGCATTCAGATTATAGGGGACTATTGTCCTAGATCAGTGGTCGAAAAAGTCGGTATCAAAGAGAGCCAAATATAAACAATACAGAACTGAATTTTATTCAGAGTGGCTTTTTATCGAAGTAATTATGATTAAAAGTATATTCTCGAGCTCGCCTTTGTTCAATATGTATGATTTGCGAACGATTAGCTGTGTTATTGTTGCTTTCTAAAAATGTGCCTTTTTCTGTAGGGTTGCGTTTCAAAAATGTTTACTCTCCTCTTACAAGGTAAGTTAATAGGTAATAACAGCCGAACGAGTAGAAGCCGCAAAAACATCTGGAGAAGGAAAACAAGTCCGAGGGTCACCCTCAGGAATAACACAAATAATTATGTTTCAAACTCATAGACTTACTGGTAATCTGCAAAAGGAAGCGATAGACTGTCTTCGGAGGAGAGTTCCTAAGGTCAAATTCAAACCGCAGTCACAGAAAACCAGAGCGGACCCGGGGCACCCGTCCAATTTCCTTTAACGGGACCACTGGATCATATGGAAAATGCTATACTCGAGTTCAAATGCCATACTCCAGGCCACGATTAAAGTCAACACACTGACAACAAAGACAAACGACAAACTCGTGCAGACACACTGCAAAAAAGCCAAAAAGCGCACGCGCACTTTGGCGTCCATGTTGGTAAATGATTTCAGAAAGCACGCCAAACTTCCAAGGTTAATCGTAGATGAGGCTCCTCATTGGAGATCAAACCACTACCTTACATTGACTGGGAAAACTTATTTTGGATGGCTTACGGCATACCAATGGCCGTAGCCGGTATTGACCAACAGCTCACTTTCAGATACAGGAAGCCGATCGATATAACCTAAGCAATGAGTCAAGTATACGACGGTATATACTCACCGAAACCGATAATGAGATCTGAGCATCAAGATTTCAGATGAAAATAGCAAATTACATTCAAAAAACTATTTACACTTATTGAAATATAAACAACCTCGCGATCGCCGTGATTACAATGACCATAATAAGACCACTTGTTGGGTTTTTATCTTTTATAAATTGGACCTTAAGTACTAAGTATTATCTCATTTAATATTTTATTTATTTTCTACGTGGAAAGAAATAGTTAGAGATGGTAATACCAGCTATCCCAATAATATTGTAAATTTGAACGTTCGCACCTTAACTAGACGACCGATTACCATGAAATTTTGCATACAAGTTATCAGGGGTACAGAAAAGTACATAGGATACCTTTTATTCACAGTGTACTCTTGCAGAAGTATAGAAAAATATTTCGACATAACACTATGTGTTCATTGAAGTATTACGTAAGCACTGATGGGGGGAGGGGTCCTTGATTTGCTTATCTTTGATAACATAGGGGTTGGGGAATCTGGATGGTGATTACGTCAGAAATATAAGATTTGAATTTACTTATATAAATGATTATGTAATAATGGAGGGGAGGGTTAAGAGCATTGCTTACTTAAGCTGACCAGGGGGAGGGACCGGCCAGAAAATACAAAAATTCTGCTTACGTAATACTTGAATGGCTCCTATTCGGGCTACTGACATGAATAAATCGCTACATGAAAACTGGAGTACATAGAAAGGAAGCTTTCGTTTCCCAGAAGAAAAACTGTTATCCCGAGATTAAAAATCTACATTAACACGAGCGAGACCACGGGAAAATATCTATCCATAATTTATTACAATGTGTTAATTACAATAATTGTTACTAATTTGTTGCTAGGTATTCCTGTCTGGTAATATGCTATTTTTAATTGTAATCCAATTTTTAACAATAACTCGGTAACGAAATTAATATTCCTTGTTCGTATCGTAATTTTGAGTGGGAGTAACTGAAAATGCTTTCCTTTTCAAACATATTGTTGTTTCATAATTGATAATCAACAGCAGAATAATTGTGGCTTTATTCTTTTGTCTTATCTAGTGTCAGAATAATGCATTATAGGAAATCTACTTTATTTGCGGAAGATAGCGTTACAGCGAAATTTATTTTTCATTCAATAAATTTCAACTTCAGCAATAAAATATTTAGTCAATTAATGTCACATGTGATAGAAGGTTTAATTTCAAACTAGTAGGCGCCCGGTGGTCGACATTCGACCATAGTTAATTGATTTTTTTAAAGTTTGAACTTTATTAGAGTTCTTTTATTAAAGGGTTATACTTCTATAATCAAAGCTTTTCATCATGGCTACTCAGTTGTTTGCCATTTGCCATAAACTTTATTATATAGTCATTTAAAAAAATCTATGTGTAAATGAAAATGAAAATTAACTATAAATTGGAAACAAAAACCACGTGGTAAAGCTAAAATTTTAACCAAACATAACTTTACGAAAATAAAGAAATTTACCGCAACCCATGACACAATTTTCAAATAATTTTACACGACACCATGGGGTGGTATTTCTGGGTGATATTGAATTAAATGTAGTCTGTTCATTATGAAAATAAAAAAATAAAAAGTAATGGATGCACAATACAATCAAATGGTGAATCTAAGACAAAGACGTTTTTATTAATACTACCATGAAAATAAACTCTTTTTTTGTTGGTACATGAGGTTGAATTGCAACATTGTAACCGCGGCGATCTAAGTCATAGATTACTTTTATGAACAAAATTCTTATTTTTTATCATATAAAGTATTATTTGGCTCATTTTTTTATTAAATCATCATTTGAAGTGAGTTCACCATAAAAAATAATAAACCTTACAATAATAGTCATATATTATAATACTATTGTTGAATGTAGGATGAAAAATGATAATTGGAACGTAAGAGTTAAAAAATATATATAGTCGAGCATAGCAACATCATTCACAGTTCATAACTTTTTTTGAAGTTTGTAATTATTGACGGCTGTCAAAATGTCTTTTTTATTTACATGTGTGCATATGTCGTGTAAAATTCAAGCATTAGTGTGAGTAGTGCTTATTTTAATTAATTTAATGTACTTCTAATGCATTTTATATAAAATAAATAACTTTCTGCACTTCTTCGCCATATAAACTTTAACTATGCCAAATTTCAAGTTCACCCGTTAAGAGGAAATAGGTTAAAAAGGGGTACAATTTTTTTGCTTCACGTATTAATATATAGATTTGCGCACCGGTGGTTCTTGTCAAGAAACATTAAGATTACATACAATAAATTTGGTTTCCTTATAAATATTTTATTGCCTATTTGATTCTAAGGTATTATAAAACTAATAGACAAATATTGCTAATTTTGGTTCCGCGAATATTGAAACCGCAAAAATGAGAGTTTTATATATAGTATTAGTTGCTGTAATAATGACAATTTGTATAAACTGACCTGAGATTGAATGGATTCGTCGACGGTGTCATCGGTGCGCGTTGATGTGGGAGACAGCATCAGTGTGCGGTACTCGCTGTCGTAGAGCGGCGTGAAGTGTGCTGGTGGCACCGGCGTGCTGCGTGGCAATGACTCCGGTCCACGCCAGCCGCCGCTCGGCAGAGGACTCGGCGTTCTATCATACAAAATTTAATATATTTTCATCAAAATATAAACGTATCTATCTATATATAAGCTACGTCATTTGTAAAAGGAAAATATTTGTTTGAAGTTATTCTATATTCCTATGAACCTAACAATGAGTGTATTAGATCATAGAAGAAAGAAGAATGACGTAAGGAATGGAGAAATTAGAGGAGATAACGCTATTTTTACATTTTAAATAAATATTAATAAAGAAAATTGGTTAACAAAAAGCGTACTGATATGTTTTATATTCATCTACTTTTTAAAGATACGTTATATTAAAGCATACGTTTGTAAATAATTAAATTCCACTTAAAAGTAGCAGAGAAATGAAGGTAGGCTTAGGTCGTAGAGTCACGCTGAAGCTAATACTGGTTTCAGCATGAATGGGTCGGCTCGCCTGGGGTAGTACTACCCGACACACAGTAAACCGATGTAAAGTAAAAGTGCTCGCATTGTTGCGTTTCGTTCGGTCAGTGAGAGCACCGGAGGCCCACCTCCCCCCTCACTTTACCCCACAAATACAGGCAACACACTTGCTACTCCTCTGGAGTTGTTGGTGTCTATGGACGGTGATGACCACTTAAGAACAGGTGACCCACATGTTGGATCGCCTCCTATGATATAAAAAAAGAAAATGTAAAGGAGTAATTATTTTTTAATGTTTATGTGCATAACATTACATGAACTATGTATCATGTCATACAACAACAACTACAAGACATAAAGCAGTATCTGTGATGAACATACGAGTACTCATTAAGAAGAACACCTAAGTTATATTACAGAGTAGACTAAAGAATCATAGAATGTGAATGTTCGATTGCGACAGGGTAACTAAACTTTAGTAGGTGGTAGAGTCACTCTTAGGCTATTATTGTTTTCAGCATGTATGGGTCGGCTCGTCCGGGGTAGCACCACCCTCTCACAGAAAACCGACGTGAAGTAACAGTGCTTGCATTGTTGCGTTTCGTTCAGTTAGTGAGATCGCCGGAGACCCATCTCCTCTCCCTTCCCCTTCTCTCCATTCCTCCAAACACAGGCTGACAGCGCACTTGCGACTCCTCTGGGGTTGCTAGTGCCTATGGACGGCGGTGATCGCTTAACAACAGGTGACCCGCATGTTCGTTTGCCTCCTATATGATATTTAAAAAAAGAAATTGGCAAGCAGTATCCAGAATTTTGTTATTCTATTCTAAATAATGTGTTTAACAATAAATACTAACAATCCATTATATATACACTTGTTGGAATTTACTTAGGATTCTGATCCTAATACTTTTTATCGTTTGACCGCAATCTCATCCGACGTTAACTGGCAATGTGATTCAACATGGTTAACATGAGGAGGGAGAGGGGGCTGGCTCTTAAAAACAGTTGCCGGAACACACCAACACCTTTTTAGAGATAGATTTTCAGTGAGGGTGGTAGCTAGGCAGGTGGATTTAGAAAAAGTCCTATGACTATGCTATGGTATTATAATGATGTTTAGCTTCATCGAATTCTCTGTCCTCAGTTGCTAGAATTACATACACCAAACTAAGCCATCATCGCTTTTGTTTTAAGTTTGTTAAATTTCTTTTATTGAACTTATGCTGTTCCATCTCTTTAGGTCTAAATCTTAGCATCAATGGAAGCTAATAATACTGCAACGAAGAAAGAAAATTTTATTTCGAATGACAGTGATATTCGGAATTACAACATTCGATGTACATTTGCTGATAATTTTCATTATTTCAGTTTCTTTAGTCTCATGATTTACTATAAATAGATGATTTTCTTCACTATATACACATTAGATTGCTAATTTATATTATTCAAAATTAAATCGGGTCGCGTTGGCTATTACTTAGAATTCGTCGTTATCCGATTTAGTTTACATTGAATGAATGGAAGCGTTCAATCTAAAGGTTCATCCTTAATTTTCAAAAAATACATTGTTACCTATATGTAATTTGTATTCATGGTTTAATATAATATTTTTATGAGAGAATTGTTATTATGAAAGAACGAAAATGTGAAAAATTACTAATATTTTTAGAGAAATAAGTGGTTTTGAATGAAGGAAATATGAATTACCTGTATGGTGCAGCGGATGCATTGGGTATGGGTGAGCGCGGCGCCATTGGTGTACCTCGTGGGCCCTCACGATCCACGTCCCTACACACCGGACCGGTTCAATGACATCACCAATGCAAATGTATATAAGTAGCTTCAATACGATATTGGCATTTCATAAAACGACCAAAAATTCCCGCGGCTTCTTCTTACATATGTATAAAAGAATAACTGACCGATTGACGGAAAAATTTCCATATAAATGTTCATTTTAATGCAGGGGTTGAATTTCCAACAATACCTCCATAGTGTTCACTTACAATGTGAAAGGAAATTTAGAGGGTTATCACGGCCCTAGCCACAGTAATTTGTGCTGTGAATTAGTATGTTGGTCAGTCAGTTATATTTTTATATATAGGTATAAGTATCGACACTTTTAAAATATTCTACGTACTTATAAGTTTATCAATTCTAGAATTTAGCTTCCAATAAAAAAAAACATAACTACATTAAATTTATCAAATATCGTATTGATACTTATAATATGACATACAAATAAATATATTTGAAAAATAAAATAAACAGATGCAAGGATAAATTAGAGGTAGGGGACTGTATTGATGTTGATTTGAAACGCCTATTATATTCAAATTATTTCCAAGATTTTGCAGCATAAGTAAAAAAAATATTACAGTAAATCATACTACTGGACTTCATAATATATTCCGGAAAGCATCTCGGATAGAAATTGATTATGATAGGCCTTACAACAAAATACATGGCGAACATTTATTTTTAAAGTAGAAAAGATAAAATAGTTGGCAGCCGGATACGAAGTATTTGTACATGCAAATAATGCAGGATGTGCGACGTGACAACATTATGTTCGTTTTCTTAATTTCACTGTCAAGAAACAAGCGTTCTAATAATACATTCATATTTAACACGTTAGCAAGACTTACAACATTCATTATAATATAGAAATAACACCTATTTTCTCGAATTTTCTAAATTAATTACTTCTTAAGGAAACGTAAAAGGGATGTACATTTATTTTAAATATCTTGTGGTACAGAATTATTTTTAGAAGAGTAACATTTTGTAAATTACGATATATTCCAGGTCACAGTATTTTACTATTTGGATTATAATTATTTCTCCAGCGATTCTACTGGAACTTAATTTTTGGTAATAATATCATTAGAGAGTACTTTATTAGAAAAATAAAAATTCTTTGAGAATATTAAAATTAATACTTCTTTACTATTATATATTCTGTTCCACGAGAATAGGTATACAAACAATTAGCACCTAGGTACAGGCCAACATATACGACACCTAGTGCGTAAGTTCTTACTCAGCGAGCTCGTGATAGAATGTTGGCGTAGGAACACGCCCTACAAAGCTGCCAGTGGTGCGCGGCACTGAGTATAGGTGAGGTGTTGAGCCGCCCCTGCGTTCACACTCACCGTTTATGTTGGGATCTTCTTTACCATTCGTAATGACGTCATTATTGACCACAACCGATGCCCGTCACACATATAATTCTTTTACATTTTGACTAGTCTTTGGCATGTTTCTTCATTAACTTACTATATGTATAATCGAAGATACTAATATTGTGCGACTTAAAACTTAGGATTTTTTGTTGTAATATGAATTTTACACTAATAGCTAGATTACAAATTCATATGGTCGGTGAAAGAAATTAAACTGATAAATAATTTATATACATTTTATGACGAGAAACAAACAAGCTCCAAAAGAAAAAACGAATTTTCCATGAACAAGTAATTTTCATTAAAAAAATATGTAGTTGCAATTGAAGTGTATAGAACTGTATGAAGTATATATAAGTGTAATTAAAGTATTTATACACAAATACGCTGTAATGAAACGAGTCACTATGACACATTGACGATTTATAATAAGAAAAACAATCATAATTATGTAATTTCTAAATAAATTGCGTTTCAGATGTTTATCGTCAATCGCGTTGTATACTTTTATAAGCTTAAAATTGAAAAACAAGATTACAAAAGAAGAAAAAATATGCGTCCTTATGGCATAAAACCCTATATAACTGACGGTTTTACACTCTTTTCTGCATTTCTGCAAGCGTAATTTGAAGAGGCATTTTCGCAGGCTGGCATGACAGCGGCGACCGACGAAGGATGACGTATTTCTCGGCAGTCGCCGTTGTTTTTGGATTGCACTGTGCTTGACATCAGGCACAGTGCAGTCATTTTGCAGTGCTACTATAAAAAAATAATCGCACGCAAAATGTTATGACTATGAAATGATTTAATTGAAAACACAATCGACGGATATTCATTAAAATATGAAGCTCTGGTTTAAACGTGGATAAAATAGAGTTTTTCTAATCACCTTTGTACAACTAGCTTGATCTGATTTGGCGCATTTTTGAAGAGGTTTTGTGCGTCCTCGTGTCGTAAATCTCGTGCGTCGTAGTCGTCTATCTTCGCAATTATATCACCACGTACAAGATCCTTGCCGGCGGGAGTGCCTGGCAGTACCTGGAAATTTACCAAATCAGATTAACCAATATTCGTAATATATACTTTTAATAAATATATATATATATATTTCATTCAAAATATATCAAGGAATGGAAGGTCATAGTGATCTAGTGGTTTGACCGGGGGAATATTAATTAGATGTTGGCAGATACGAACCTCGTCATGTACCAACATTTTTTTTGAAATTGGAAATTGGTAACACTAATCTGTTGGCGGTGAAGGATAATATCATGAGGAAATCTGAGCCTGAGAAATATTCTTGTACTACTACAAATACTGTAGTACATATACTGTATGTGGGAAACTATAGAACAGTCGATTTCTTAGTTTGAAATTCCCAGTACGTCGTGGACTGGCGTGGATATTATGCCTTCCTACCTAGACTGCCGCAGTAGATTTCTTGCAGGCTGATGCTGGTGTCAAGGAATTTATTAAACTATATGCCGCAGTGACTCTGACCATAATGGCCTTCAATTTGTTGTAACTTAATATTACTTAATCTTATCGTTATCTTAAAACTATAAAATATAAAGGTATTAAAACTTGGTCAAGGAATTAAAAATGAAAACTTGAAAACCATGAAAAATCACATAAATTCAATAAGCGGTTGTCAAAATCCTATGCAATGTAGTCATAGATAGCCTTATCCAGTTTTATATGGCGGCAGAAGATTTAATTATATCGCTCCACGTGGGTACTTGTTTACTTTTAAATGAAGTGCACAACTTTTTTTTTGATGTCACCTAGAGGTATTGAGCAGACATTTAGTTATAAAATCGGCACATCTTTGTCCCATATGGCGATACCTAGTGCAATGTATACAACTAGCACTGCCTTAGGGTCGCCCCTGTCATTATAGGAAGAAGGGCATGCTAACAGTTGACGTTGGGTTTTTTAATATGTTCATCAAAGTATACGTACGCTGTTTTTGTACTTCATAGAATTTTAGAATTATTTTATATTGAATATATTGCTTTTAAAATGACTGTATTGCACTATACTGAAGATATCTAAATTTAATTATAATAATTAGTTAGAAACATGAACATTACAAATGAGTACATAATTCTTCAATGTGAAAATATTTAGGCATGTGTTCAATAGACGTCATAGTCGCATTTGACCTATTTCTTAATACTATAGCTGTTATATACGTTCTTCAAAATATTACAGCATTAAAGGTTGAGTTTACAGACCATGACATTCTGAAGTTTGAGTGAAGCGTCCAATCTGTTCGGACATTACCAAGGCTAAATAAAAAATAACATTTCTTCATGTCACTTCGCGTAAACAGTTTTAGGTGTCAAATATTATTTTATTCTTATTTATTATATGGCAATTATTTTATATCAAATAGTCAAAACCTTATTGTTAACCTACAATAATGTTTCACTACACTGACTATTTTTTATTTCATCCGTTTTATTATACCGGTCAGATAAAATATAGATCCGATAGAAAAATAATATAAATATACCTCCAAAAATAATTTGAGACAATAGTATTTTATATAATTTATTACATAATGTAATTACAAATAATATGCTATATATGAGTCGTATAGAAAGGAAAGTGGCAATTTTTACTTTCAATTCAAAAAGTTGTAACATTATTTTCATTCAAAATTCATATAATAATTACATACTAGTTGTAAATAAACTATGAATATAAATAAAGAATAACTTTATTATCACACACTGAAGAACAAAATTCCCAAGTAGATATTAATACAACTGTGAGTATATGAAATAAATAAAATCTATCTATACTATAATAAAACTGTAAGAAGTCGAAATCTGTAAATTGAATATTTTTTGAAAATTTTAATCAGGGTAGACTATGTTATCGATATAGAAGCCAAAAATAATCTTTTTACAATTTTTGTCTGTCTGTCCCTATGAACACGCATCACTCTGAAAGTACTGAACAGATTTTGACAAAACTCGACATAGTGATAACTAATATTACGAGATTACATCAAATATACTTTTTGTCCCATAAAACGCAAATGGTTCTCCAGGATAAAGGATTAAAGTCTAGAGTCTAAACCCGTAGTACTCTGAAAGTACTGAACCAATTTTAACGAAACTTAACACAGTGATAACTGATATTACAAGGCTACATCCAGGATACTTTCAGTCCCATAAAACGCAAGAGGTGCTCCAGGATAACGAAAAATAAAAATTTGTAGCCAACGTAACTAGACTTTTTTGCGTCACCTTAGTACAAGAGACGGCAACGTTGGAAGAACAAGAATTTTAGAATACCTGGTTCTTTAATATATCAATATATATATTTTTGTATCATAGGAGGCAAACGAACAGGTGGGTCACGTGATGTTAAGTGACCACCTCCGTCTATAGACACTAGCAACACCAGGGGTGTTGCAAGTGAGTTGCCAACCTGTATATAGAGGAGGGGGAGGGTAAGGGAAGGGAAAGGAGGAAAGGGGAAGAGAGGTTGGTTTCCGGCGCTTTCACTGACCGAAGGAAACACTACAATAAAAGCAATGTTATTTCACGTCTGTTTTCTGTGAGAGGGTGGTATTATCCCGAACGAGACAACCCATTCATGCTGAAACCAGTTACAGCTTCAGCGTGACACTACCACCTACACAAATTTCAATATATCAATAGACAGAATTTAGGACACCTGGTAGTTGGTTAACGTTCTATTTTTAATGCGCATTTATTTTTATTCAATTAATTTTGATTTATGAATAAGTTTAGGAACATTTTTTTTAGTACCTTTAAAACGCAATTAAAAACATGAATTTATCACAGGCAGACACATTTTTTTATAAACAATCATATGCCGGCTGATATATTTCATAAATGAAAAGAATTAATTTCAAACTAATTATTTTTTTCCATAGCAAAGAACAAATTTCATTTTATTAAACATTACTGATATTAAGATTTCACCATATACAATGAAATAACTTTTTTTTTTCTCGAAATGACTACGCTATTGACCCAGCAAGGTCTTAATAGCTTCACCGGACTACTAAGGTGAGCGCTTAGGACACTCAGCCGATCTTATTTGACAACTAGCTCAAGGGTGCACGACACACCTCGCCTTGGGCTGTTGCTTGATATGTGCAATTCGCGAACTATCTGCGCTGACCTAAGCTAACTATTCATACATATATGAGTTATTGGAACATACAGACCCCAGACCACGGCGGTGTGATCTGTGGTTACGCGGGCGTGGAATGAAACAACGATAAACGTAAATGTATGACTTAGGACTGACGCCATCTTAAATATATGCGTCAATAACATACGCTGCTCCAATTATCGCTATCTTAATCGTGCAGCCAGTACTGCACTAAACTATAGCTATAGCTAAGTTGTTCTATACACATACTATTTTTATAGCAATAAATCGGTCTAAATATTGAGTAAATAACTGAATTAGTCTGAAAGATAAAATTTGTACTGAAAATGTCTTTCAATAATAATTCCATTTTAATAACGTTTCAAAGCTAGTGAAAAAAACCATCCTAAAATTATTTAAAAATCAATATTTTTGTCTGTAAAGGTATGACATGCACAAATAAACGCAACATTTACCGGTAGCCAGCCAGGTAGCTCGGACGTAGTTAAGATGAATATAATGTATAAAGTTGGCTTGATTGATTCTTTCACGTTTCAGTTTTATTAAGATTTTTCGCGGATAACAATACAATTAAAACAGGTAATAATCGATTTTGTGCAGACGAAGTCGCACAGGTCAGCTAGTCAATAATAAAAAAGTGAAATGTTGCCGTTCTCGCATTTATATGACTCATAAATGTTCTATATGATTCAGTATATTTTTTTAGATTAACTAATTATGTGTATCTACGATAAGAAATTACGTTACATGAGAAAGCTGAGCAACCTTGTGTTTGAGATGAGAAGGCGCGGGATGTATGCACTGAGTTTGGCTGTGGGCCAGTCTAAATGCGTCGAGTGGTGACGCCGCGCCAACCTGACATTTTTTTATTGAAAATGACCGACAGATCAGATGGAGGCCGCCCGTCGCATCGACAGTTCGACCTGCGCAAGTCCGTTTCATCAGTCAATGGCGAGGACACCAAAATATTTATTCTTACCCACCAGTGCACATATAAGTAAATTACGATTTTAGGCTTCTGTAACTTGGAAAAATATGTAAAGGTACCTTTATCATCCAACTTTCTTGATACTCTATATCTTCGTCAAAATCCAGATGTTTAAGGAACATTTGGGGTTACATACAGGAATTTAATACACATTGAGGTTAATGACTTCATTTCTAATTAAAGGGTAATTAAAGTTGGCAATGTCCATATAAGGGTAAAAAGTTTTTTTTAGTATTTATTGATGAGTATTTGTTTAAAACGATGGCTTTAAATTGTTAATATTACAATTTTGCACATTAGACAAGGTTATTATAATATTGAGCAGCTATGAAGATTATTTGTCTATGGATAATATTCTCATTTTTTAGTAAATCAAGTAATCACTAGATATAAACGAAAGTCCTCTGGTATGTCTGTCTGTTCGCGATAAACTCAATGGATGGAAAACTATTAATGGATTTTTATGCGGTTTTTACCAGTAAATAAAGTGATTCAAGGTTGAAGGTATATAATTTGTCAAGGTTAGTTTTTTATTATCAGGGTGAGACAACGTCCGTCGGGCCCATTAGTACTGTATATTGTGGAGTTTGCCACCATTGTTGTTAGTAACACGACGTTGTCAATATTAACGTACAGAGATTGTCAATAGTTTGACTTTGAATAGACATGCATGTTTCAATAACTCATATACGTATATCTAGATAGCTTAGCTTAGCTCAGATAGGTCGCGATTTTTGCACAAAACGGGCGACAGCCCAAGCCGAGGTGCGCCGTGCACCCTTGAGTTAGTCGCCCAAACATCCCAAATCGGCTGAGTGCCTTCAGCGCTCGCCTCAATAGTTCGGTGAAGCTGTAAAAATCTTTCCAAGTCAACAGCGTTTTCATTTCGAAAAAAAAAAGATTGTCAATAGTTTGTTAGTTAATTAGTGTTTCTATCTACGAAATAAGTATAATTTGCTGTTATTAACTTTTGGTTGCGACATCGCGGCATCGTTCGTGTTATAGATTTTATCTATATCTCGTGAACAGTACAGTTTGTATGAAAGATACTCTACATCCTTTATGACGTAGTTCGGTGAAGCTGTAAAGGCTTTGCTAGGCCAATGGCGTAGTCAAAAAAAAAAGCTTTTAGGTATATATCCTTTATATATGTTGTATGCAAAATTTCATGATCGGTTGAAGAGTTAAAGTACGAAAGCGTAATGTTAGACTCACTTTCGCATTCATAATATTTGTGAGGATAACCTATAAAATAGCCTCACAATAATTTAAACCATACTATTGTATATACAACAAATTACTAATTTCTTGGGAAACAGCATTATTACTATGATAAATTCCAACTTTTTGTGAACGATATGAACGAAAAAATCCATCTTATTTTTAAGTTAAATTATGTAATTCTTAATTATTTATTTATTTATAGCGCTACCTATCTGTTATGTACTTCTGTTATCCGTCAGTCGAGACGTAAAAAGAATCTCAATTATTTTAATCTACAAAGAATTTGATTATATTAACGAAATTGCATTTATTGACTCACCAATACCACATCTGGAGGAAGCAATGAAAGTATATTAATAGCAAAGTAAAGAAAAACGGGATCAAGGTTGTGGTCGGGTATTGGAAAATTTATTGAAAGTCGGTTCAAAGATAACGTGTAAGTGCAGCCGTTTGAAGAAAAACAGACTCACAAAAAAACTAATATCGTGTACGCCCGGCATTAATAGTGAAACATCATATGATTCATACAAAGGTTTTATCTGACTACATAATATCTGTAAACATGACGTGTCTCTTAATTTTATTGTCTTAATGCACCTGTTTAAAATGACACTGATGTAAACTTCTTTTTTATTTAATTCCATCACCAGTTTTTAGGTACCTAATGCATATGCACCACGCATATGGTAGAGCCACGTTGAAGCTACTAGGTATTTTTTTTACACGGGGAAATCCATACGGATTCCCACCCTAGCCGGGCAGCTGAGGATGGGTTATGCCCGACTTGCACGGACTAAAACCCTATGGTGCCTTCACTCACCTATATGCCGGGGAGCAGGAGCTGCCCACTGGCAATGCGTCTTCTCTCCGGCAAGCTATTAGGTACTGGTTTCAGCATGAATGGGTCGGCTCATCCGAGGTAGTACCACCCTCTTACAGAAAACTGACGTGAAGTATTATAGTGCTTGCATTGTTGCATTTCATTCGGTCAGTGAGAGCGGCGGAGACGAATTTTCTCTCCCCTCCGATCGCCACTCCTCTTTTCCCTATTCCCCACCTCCAAACACAGGCTGGCAACGCACTTGCGACTCCCCTGGTGTTGCTAATGTCTATGGACGGCGGTGATCACTTAACACCAGGTGACCCGCCTGTTCGTTTGCCTTCTATGATATAAAAAAAGAAGTAACCGCTGTAGACTTCATTTGCGTCAATTACAAAATAAAATTTGATATAAAAATATAAGTATTATAGACTCAAAGCTCTTTATTACTAAATGATTTTTTAGCATCTGAGCAGTATTTTCCAATACTACATATAAACATATAAACTTTACTTCTTTACAGTAACAGCATAGACTAAAGATGATGGCGACTTCGTCTATGCCGTTTATTATCTTAAGGCATAGGTGACTTTCACGTTCGTTCGTAGACAAAGCAGAATGCCTCGTTCTTAGTTTAGAAAGACAGTGTCTCCTAACGTTGTTAACACTGGCCCTGTCTATATCAGATTGATCGAATCAGGGATCAGGTACGAAATACTGAAAATTCTTTCTGATTTTCTGGTCTCTTGGTCTGTATCATTAATGCGGCCATGTTCCTAGGTCATTTTCCGGCCATCTCGAAGAAGGCTGCAGTGACAAGGAAACACAAGCCCAAAAAAAATTACGCTACACGATAGTTATTATAGGCCTATTAGCCTTTTAAAGACCTTAAATAAATTACTTAAGCGGCTCCTTCTAAACCATCTCCACTGTACTATTGCACATATTCTGCATACTATTAGCACTTACAAATTCTAAAAAAGACCCAAATCCTGAATGACAACCTAAGAAACCTAAAGTAAAATGCACTTTAGTGGTCTTCTTCTTGTAGCCAAAGCTTCTGGTAACTTTGGCACGTTGGAATCGTATTTAGAACCTGAGTTTCGTCGCCGAGAGATTAGTTCACGTGATTTGCGATTATCTCTATGATAGGACTTTCCACTTTTAAGTGGAAGGTGAGCTCACCGCCACACCCGATTCTCTCAAGTGTGCCACAAGGCTCCATTCTCGCGTCCCTATTTCACCTATATCTACAGCGTTCTCCAGTTAGGATGTTACGCTGATGACACAGTCACCTTTGCTTCAGGCAGGCATAGAGATTACCTCAGATCGCATATCCAACTAATCATTCGTGATCTCGCCTCATAGGTAACGTAGGTGACGGATTGAAAAAACCTTGATAGGAGTACCGTGATACTTTTTAATGCCTTTTGAAGGCGTTATAAACTAAAGCCCCTCAATCTATACGGAATTCCTATCTTGAGGTCTCCCAGATCAAAATCTAGGTGTCACCTTCGATAGGGAACTCACATTTATACCACACATAGAGGCGGAACAATGTCATCATGTTGGTATGCTCGAAGAATGCAAAATGTCCTTCAAAATTGCGACTCTAGTTTAACCAATACATTACATACAACAGCATTAATCCTTATCCAATTAAATCGTAGTCTGGTGAAGCTGTTTCTAGGTCAATAGCGTAGACAGTTCGAGAAAAAAATCCAATTAAATACTTCAGTTATATTGAGAATCTAATTTAGATCACAATTACCCTTGAAATCCTATCATTTCAATGAATATTTTGGAAATATCATAGATTTTAAAGTAGGCGCAACAAAAAACGCTGTCAAGATTGTAACTGCTGTTAGTAAAATTAGTGGTAAGCTTAATAATATTACTCGTGCTACACAAAATCAACGAAGCCGCTTGCTCGAGTCATTTACTTATGTAAGTAATTATGTATTATTAAACAAACAAATGTATGTAAACTGCTTCTCCAATACTTTATCAACTCATATTTTTTATTTTTAGTTAATTACAATTTTGTTTCAACTAATATTTGACACTATTCTCTCAACGACGTATGAATTGACGTTATTGGCAAAGGTTAGTGTAAATCACATAGATAGATTCTATACGACTTACGTATTTTTACATAATATAATTACACATTCGTATTCACTTTCGTTTTATGATATATTATTATTTCCATAATTTAGTTCGATGGTGACAAAATAACTAAAAATCCATAGAGTATTTCTTAGGAAATGTTGTATTGTTTGCTAAACGTGCTCTCTTTCCACTCTATGTTCGATTTTAAGTTCACTTACATCATTTCCTTTTCATTCATATTTTATTAATTTCATCATTTACATTTGCGTTATGATCGTGAACACTTTGATACATCTCTACCTTATATATAACCTATCTTTGACCAGCAGGTATAGAATATCTCACACAATATATTTTTGTTTCTGTATTTTTCACTCCAGTTTACGGTAACGGTTTTCTTTTATAGAATAAAGCGATTCAAAAGTTAAACAACATATATCAGCTAAATTTATAAAGAAAGAAAACCACAAAGTTTGTAGTTTAATTGGGGATACTTTGATGATGGGACTGGTGCCGCATAAGGATGTGCTTTATGGTATACTTATTATGAATCATTTAAGAAATGTTGGTAATAAAAAATACATTATAAACAAATCTTATTATAACTATGTGTAAATAGGCACAGACAATACAATTAAGTACATGTCTGTTCTCGCTGTATCCACCGATTTTCTTTACATTTAGTTGTTTAGTAAATATTGAAGTAGTATTGTGTGTAAACATGTGTGCGGTATTATTATCAAGAACATCGGAAAGTTCGATTATTTCCTTAACATAGAAAGTTAAAAAATAACTAAATTATAGTCGAATTTCCATCACCACGTGATCACTAGTTCTTTTGAGTTGGCAACATGTGTGCGGACATAATTTATAGACAAATCATTAAAATTAAAAAGTATGTTCACATACAAGGAATATATCGGTCTTCAATAATGACAATAGTAACAGATTCTCATATAAAGTAAGAATTTTTAGTGTATTTTTTTTTGGTCCCACGCTTAGCGTATATTACTTACATATTATTACCACAGTACTCTATAGCGATATAAATAAACGCAATATACGCCCGCGCTGCTGGCTACAGAACATATCTGGCTCACGAAATTGAAAATATTTCTAAATGTAAGTATTTTCTAGAATGGTTTTCAGCTGTTTATATAAAGTAACGTATAAAAGCTAGATTCCTACACACTGGATGTTATATAGTAAGCATATAAACATTCAGTAGGGCGCGAAATAGATATATATTTTGTGACGATAATCTTGCCTTTAGTTTCGGATCCGGTCTATTCATTCACTTTAATTTTCAATTACCTAGGTATTAATAGGCCATACACGTATTGGTTTCTTTTCTTTTAAAATGTATTCTAAAACTCTTCCAAATTATTTATATGTAAATATTATTTCATTTTTTAGTATATCGTCTTCGTCAATATTATAAAACTACTATGAAGCTGTAACCAAATTATATTACAGATCTCGGCTAATCAAAGCGGTTAGAAATATTGTCATTAAATATAATTTTTTGTTGCATGTATGAGAGGGTGAGCCTGGACGTGGACTCCAGAATGCTTTGAGATATTAACAATTAGGTCAAACGACATATCGATGATCTTAGTCCGCAGCTGTCGAACGTGTGGTGACCGACAGATGTCCAAGAATACATCGGTCATAAAGAAACATCGTCATCGTTCTAGATAATTTGATGGCACTCTACATAAAATCGTTTATTTTTTTAATTATCTATTTCGGAATTTAAAAGAGAAAACAAATACTAGGCCGAGCTCATTAACATGATTCAAAGTCAATATACGATTTAATTCTTAAAAAACGTTATATATTTTGGGACCTAGCAGTCTGCTAGTCAACTGTATATTGTTATATTATTGTCCGAGACAGTACTTAATGTTTGATATGTTTTTTATACTTTATAAGTTCTAGGGACTGACCACAACCTCATACGATGTTAAATGTAGTCTAGGAAGGTAACGACGCTAAGCCTAAAGGGGGTCTGGTTCTTAAGGACAGCTGCCAGAATACACCAACAGATGTTTGGTGACTGATTTACATCTTGAGCTAGCAGTTAGCCCGCTAGGCTTAGAAAAAACTCTATCACCATGATATGGTTCCTTACACCGAAATCTCCCACTTCGAACCTAAATCGTAATCATGTTTATCAATGATGTTTACAATTGATTTAACGTAAATACACCAAGGCAAGTGCCGGCGTCCATTGTTTACACCGGCATCCACTGGTTAATATAACCACATGGTGATAAGTCCAAAGAGTAGGACATGTACCCTGGTGACGATGAGCGGTGTAGCGAGGTCTGAGCCTCCGACGAGCCGCAGTCCCCAGTTGACGTCGCGGGTGTCGCGTCGGAGAGTGACCACGAATGTGTGCAGGCGACCCATTGCACTACGCGATGCACTACGACTCGCGCTACCAACCTGTGCGAGCGCGCCGGTTATACGCGACGTTGTGCGCGCTAAATTAACCTCACCGCAAATCCGAACCCTTCCCCCCTCCCTCACCTTCCCTCGACCCCTCCCCCTTTACTTTCCTCCGACCCTGCCACCACGATCTATAATACATCTACAGCTTCTATGTATACGATAATCCTATGTTATTGATAATCATTTACTCCGTTTATACGTAAACATGTCTGTTGTGTCTCCTACATATGAGACGTTACATTTTAAAATGAGGAAAATCCAATTTTAGCCATGCGTAATATTTTACATTATCTTTCAATATCTTCAGATCTTGTATGCGTAAAATATGAAAATGTGAACGGCAAAATGTGAACTTCGTTCTCAGTGTATAAAAACAAGAAATCTTAAAAAAATGAAACATATTGTATGAACGATTAAAATTGGATTTAGCTGATTTTGAAATCTAACGACTCATATATTTATTCGACAAGGCCCGGGTTTCTTTGAAAATTTCATGAAAAATGCTATTTTTATCCTAATAAAAATATGTGAATAAATTTCACAATTAAATATTAATTCGTAATAATCAAATCCAAGTACTTCAGTTATGTGACTAACTACAGATAAACAATATATGACGCTATCAAGATATGATTAATTGACATCAAACTATAAAACGCGAATATTATATATAGACTATGCAACAATATTTATCACATATCGTAACTTGGCATTATTCGTTATTCATAAACCTCTTTCACCTTTAATATCCATATTTAGAAATAAATGATATTGTAAGATCCCAATATCTCTACTAGAGTTGAAGCCCAGCAAAACTGTAAAGGCCCTTCAAGCTATAAGCGTGTAGTCAGTTCTAAAAAAATACTATTCGATCCTAATTTTTTGAAGTCTTTTGAATGTTTAAATTTATTATTAAATAATATTATCTGGGCAATTAACATCGAGTATATTAATATCTAAATTATTATATCTCGAACTATTGAATTATACGGATATAGGTTGTTATAGGATATTGTTATTAATTAGACAATGTTCTACCTTCTTTCGTTGTCCAAAGTCCCGAACCTCGTCTTCAGGGTCCATCCGTTGATGTGGCACACGCCAAAAAGGAGGTCTCTGGTACATTGGCATTTTGGACGGTAATATACTCTTGATAAATGATGCTGCAAAAGCAATCCATTTAACTTTATGATATTATTAAATGATTTAACAGACGTACCCACTTTCAAATGAATATATAATGTAGATTCAATAATAGTAACAAATAGGTTTAATATGATAATGTTAACGTAGGTGTTTGGCAGTTTTCCACACCATAATTCAACGATCCCCATGCACAAGAACGGGGATACATTCAAAGAGAATTACGTGTTAGACGCCACGTGGAAAAATTGAGTGGGGAGACGTTTTGGAAGTATGTATAGTGTTAGGGGCCGCGGGACTCACCAGAGGGCGTGGAGTGGCGTGGTGTCCCCCGCAGCGCCGCACATACAGTGCCGTTTTCTTATTATCTCGAATTATCCGGGCAACATCAAACTATGTCTATTTTTCGCATCTGAGATCGCGGCGGCCGTCGGTTCAACGGGACGCGATTCGAGTGATTTACAAGGCGCAACGTCTCGGGCTGTTTCTGGGCCAATGTAAAAACCCCGCAATAACCCGTACATTCGAATATTAAGACGACTCTCACTGGGTTCATTGCTCCCATTTTTCTGTGATAAACGATGTTATTCAAAATTTAATCGTGAAATTCCCAATTTCAGATTTATTTTTGGGTGCTGATATATATGTGATTAAGTACAGTTAATACCAGAAGCCTTTACTGAAAGGTATATTGTTAAAATATAGAACCTTAACTCCTCTGTGCGACTGTGAAATGCTAGTTAAAATCACGGGGCAATATTTATGTAAAAGTTACAAAAGCTGAAAACTAAGAGTGTTTCGTTCGAATTGCATCAATCGTTTAAACAGAATAAGAAATAATTATCAACCGTTACAAACACATCAAAATCTCTCGACTTGGTACAATCATGTGATAAGCGTGGTATCGAATACAAGTGCTATTCGAGAAAGAGGGTAAAACATAACAGAGGGAAACCGTAGACGGCCTTGAATAACCTGGATATAAGTTATAAATAAAGTTATGATACTGACACGATTATTGAAACAGCTCGCGTCCGAATGATGTGGCCAGGATAAAAAATAACGAGAACTTACCCAAAATATAAGGTGAGCTAAAACGAAAAAAAGGAAAGAAAACTTATCTATAATTATCTCTTACTATTCGCAGTATTTGTCGCTGAACAAATAGTATTTTTTTTTATAACAAAAGGCCATAATTTTTTTATCTATCCTTTTTTATAATTATCAAAGCCTCTAACCGTTTCAAACTATACAGATAAATAATAGTTTTCAACGGTCTCAGAATTTTGTTCTGAATACAAATAAAGATTGAGGTTATATCGCCGTTCTTTGTGTGTGGAATAAAGTCGTTTGTTACAAAACACGCGCCGACTTGTCTTTAAAAATGTCACACTCTTGTTATTATTACCTCATGTTATTTATTTGAAAATTAATAACATACATATCTTATAGAATAACGTATAATATGTAACAAGTAAAGCTAACAGAGTTTTTCCAAATTACAACAAAGTGATACATAATAAAGTTGTACAAATAAAAGAAAAATGTGACCGTGTCACAGACACAGCAACGAACGTCTGAGCAATTAATAGTGGTTAAAAACCATGGAGTTTCTTTTATTTATCATTTGAAATAAGTATTTAGAAGTCGTGATAAATGTATGTATTATATTACAATAGAAATGTATGTATTATATTAGAACAAATAAAAATATTATTTTGTCAAGCCTCGATCATAAATAGAACGAGTGAAATCAATAAATGAAGACTCTACGTTCCAGACATTAAAAGTAATAACATTAATACATTGAAAAAAGAAATAAATGACTGATAATAAAAATTTATACAGAAGAATAGAGAATATAAGTTGATGATAAATTATGTTGGTAAACGCTAAAAAAAGAATAATACACAACCTATAATTGACCTACATGTAAGAGATGAATAAAGTTTTTTTTTTACGTGGGGAAATCCCTTATGGATGACCACCCACCCTCCCGGGGGAGAGGATGGGTTATGTCCGACTCGCACGGACTAAAACCCCACGGTGTACCGACAGACCGTGATGTTGGGGCGGCAAGGGAAAGAGATGAATAAAGCTGTTATGCCTCAATCATTTATATTATGGAAAAAGTATTGTACGTGCGTTGTTAACTAACTACACATAATTAAAAAGCGATATTTGAAGATATAGGTGATAAAAGCTTTGGATAATTTTTCATATTTACATGAATCTAATATTATCAGGTAATCGTAATCGAAGTTCAAACTCGTCGTAGTAAACATAAGCGGTGTTATTACGAAAAAGTTAAATACGTATTAAATACTTGCTTTAAGGGTGTAAGGGGTGTCAAATAACATCATAAGACTTGACTTTTCACCTGCACGCGGTGCACCCTGCTGAATAACGAACGAGGCAATGGCAAAAGCGGGGTGGTAGGGTGTTACAGCTCGACTGGGTCGCAACCACCATGTATATGGCGAAAAAGCCCGTAAGAGTGATTCGCTTCTGCGGGTCGTGTTTCGGGATTAACCTGTGCATATCCAACTTTTTGCAGGCCGGCATGATAGTGGCGACCGGCGATGGATAGTGTGTCAATCGGTGCTCGCTATTATTTTTGGATTGCACTGTTTACCATCAGGCATAGTGCAGTCATTTTGCCGTGCTACAATAAAAAAAAATGGTTTCGTACTAAATGCACGGCACTCGGCCGAGACAAGTTCGCGTTATCCTTTTTTCCTTTGGAGCGTGTTCAATGTAATATGTATTATAAAATCAAACACTGACTTTGCAACCGAAACTTTTAATGTCCACTTTTGTCGAGGAAAAATTTGTATCTAAAATGACAACAAAATTGTCGCTGTTTTGAAAAAGGGCCAGAGACATTTTTTATGGCCAGCACGCTACAAGTCTAACCTAACCTAACCAAAGTGAGACAAAAGAGCAAGATAGCGAGCGAACATTCAGCGACCGCGGTGCATTAAAACGTAATCTTTTTAAAGCAAGTATTCAATACGTATTTAACTTTTTTGTAATAACACCGAAGGGGGTTCATAATAATATACTATAGTAAGAAAGATAGTAATACTAATTATTACTGAAGTATATAAGTAATATACAAGTAAAATTAAGTTATATTTTTATATCCAAATATTTAATAAAATACTAGAGGACAGTGATAAATAATAACTCAGTAAACAATCATTTGTACTAATTTATTAAGATGTCATAAAAGTTTCAATTGTAGAAACATAAATTTAAAAAATACCAAAGATTATGCGATTATAAACAAACTTTGAATTGTGCTGTATTTAACAGTTTTTATACAAAAAAATACATAATAAAAGTTATTTATGAGATCTTAATCTACTGCAATTATAATAAAAATTCAATAAAGTATTATGTAGTTATGAGGTTTATTACAAATACATTTGCTGCGCAATAAAAAATACTTCATACATTATGGATACACATAAAATACAAAAAGGGACATCACTAAAACAACAATTTTAGACTTAGAAATCTTTTCTTAATCCCTCAAGTTTAATAACTTATGGAGATTCGTTTATGAACGAAATTTATATATTGAAAATTTTCACATAATAAAATTCTCTTATTCCGTGTTCATATTGTAATGAGTACATTTTACAATAAATGTAATAAAATCGATATCTAAAAACAAGAACCAATATAGAGAGCTTAATAAAATCGACTCCAGTAATATAGCATAGTAATAGGAACACTAATATTGTTTACTTATATTTAATATTTTTTAATAATTTAATACAGCCTCTTTACACAATATAACAAACAACTTCAATATAAATTAACTACTTAAAGATATTGTTTATTATGATAATATTTCTTATTTAAATACTTATTTAATGGCATATATCTTACGACCGAAATGTGCAGTTTATTAATAAATTACAATTTTAGTTTAAATCTTACATTTTGTTTTTTATTTTTTTATTTTTTAAATATTTGGTGTTGTTCGTGAAGTTCTTTTTGTGACTAGAAATCAAGTATAGCCGGTTTAGTATCCCTCGCGCATTTAATCAGAGAATGCATTAGTTTAACAAAACCTGTGTCCTTTGGTTTCTCCAGGCCACGGAGCAATCTGTTTTTCATTACTGCTACGAATTCGCGGTTACTGAGTTGTCCGTCCACTATACAACAAAAAAAAATGCCGGATGCATGTTTAAAGTATAAAACTATGGGGATAGTTACATTTATCCTATAAAGTAATAATATCAAAACTAATACTAATAAACAATAAAGAGAGCTTTAGATGAGGCTGGTTTTAAAACTTTTAAAAGTATGGGAATGACACTTTTAAACGTAAAATCACATCTAGATAGACATTAAAGAGGCGCTTTCAAGGTTAATCATTTCGTAACTGTATATCGTGGGAACGCCACACGGTCGAGCAAAGAGAGGTGGGGCGCGGGTCGAAGTGCGGGATGCGGCCCAGAATACGAGACAGGGCGTGATTCATTTATAATACCATTATAACCTGATTTTTTGTAAATGGTAGAGCCACACTGAAGCTATTACTGGTGTCAGCATAAATAAGTCGATTCGTCCAGGGTAGTGCCATCCTCTCACAGAAGACCGACGTCAAGTATCAGTGCTTGCATTGTTGCGTTTCGTTTAGTCAGTGAGAGTGCCGGAAGACCATCTCCCCCCTCCTGCCTTTCCTCTCTACTACTCCCTCTTCCTTATTCTCCCCCAACACAGGCTGGCAACACGCTTATGACTTCCCTGGTGTTGCAAGTATCTATGGGCGGTGGTGATCACTTAACATCAGGTGACTCACCTGTTCGTTTGCCTGCTATAACACAAAACAAAACGTTAAGTGTATATCAGTTTTGTATTTCTAGAGCAACTATTTTTATTGTAACTATTTAACCAGTCATAGTATAGTGTGGTATACGAACAGTTCTCGTCGAATATAGTGAAGACAACGTTGATGACGTGCGGGTCGAGGTCGACGTGAGCGACTGTGCGCGCGACGTGCCTCAGCGTCGGCTGGTCGATGGAGGCGCCCGCGATGTGGTAGAACGTGAGCGCCGTGTCCACGTCGTTTATGTTGTTTAGGAAGTGGAAGAACTTCAGGTAGTCATCCTTCGTTATGCCGACACCGTGATCGCGGAACCTAACATCAATCACCGATACCACAGTATAAATATGAGACAGTACGGAAACTACGAAAAAATGCTCGAAAACGGCACACTCACACAAACACGCGCATCGACGAGAGGCTTTGAAAGGAATTCTATGGATTCGGGGTCGTGGTGTCGTGTCGATGCGCATGTTGTGTGAGTGTGCCGGTGCGAGCGTTTATAGGGAGTTTCCAAACTGTCTGTTATGTGTATTGTTCCGATACGCATGTGCGAATAATTCTCGAACCGAATCGAACAATGAAGTTCGATTTGAATTTCGAATCGATTTCTCAAATTATTCGACAATTTCTAAACTAATAATTATAGGAAAATATATAACTTTTTTTTGCAAAAAAACTTAAATTAGGTATCTTTAAGATAAAGGGTGAAGTTTCTTATTTAATGTAAACTAGATCCTGCCCGCGACTTCGTCCGCGTAGTAATAGTTACTTTGGGTTAACGCTAACACGCAGCGGGAGCTCTCAAGAGGAAGAAAAACCACCATTTTGAAACATTTTTCATTGGTGCTCCGTTGCTATTGGTCTTAGCGTGATGATGTATAGCCTATTAACCTTTCCCGATAATGAGAACACTGAAAGAATTTTTCAAATCGGATCAGTAGTTCCTGAGATTACCCCCTACAATCTCACAAACTCACAAATTACCTCTTTATAATATTAGTATAGACTAGCGAGTCCGGCGGACGTTGCTCGTAGTTCGGTGAAGCTGTTAAAACCTTGTTAGGTCAATAGCGTAGTCAGTTCGAGAAAAAAGAAACGGACGTTGTCCCGTACTGATAATAAAAAAAAATATTGACAAATTATATACTTGAACCATCCTAGGAATAACATTATCTACTTGTGAAAACCGCATGAAAATCCGTTAGGTAGTTTTTGAGTTTATTGCGAACGGACAGACAGACGTGGCAGAGGACTTTATATTATGTAATGATTTTCAAACTAATTTAATTAAGACTTCGATTGAGAGGCGAATCTATTGAACTAAACTTGTATATTAATAATTATTTAGCATTTGATAAATATGGAATTAGTTAAAATCTTTAAAATAGTCTGAATTATTCGCGTAATTGATTGAACCCAGGCGAGCGAGCCTAGCTCGGTTCTTTAAAAAACATTTTAAAATTAAGACGGACTGTAAGGTTTGCCTTATAAATTTAACACTTTATTTTTACAAAAAAAAATAGATGTTAAAAAAATAAATCTCTTATGCTGTCACTCGGATTCGAACTGGGGTTACACGGATTTTCGAAGCAGACGATTTCCATTTGAGCTAATTTTGTTTTGACAGCGGCGGCGAAATTTACCTTTATATTCTAGCTATATTTTTTATCTAAGAAAATTGGACCAATAGTTCCTGAGATTAGCGCGTTCCACCTACCAAACAAACAAACCCTCAAGGTATATAATATTAGTATTAGGACAAACGACAACACGGAAACATACGCGTCACCTGAACAATTACGACACGATAGCGTCACAAATTCGTTGCCGGCTCTTGAGAAAGTAGTAGGCTCATTCTTAAAGATCTGTAGGCTGTTACTGGGAATTCACTTCAATTTCACATTTAGTATATCAAGTAAGTACGGATTACTTACGTTTTTTTGACGCGCTTGAGCATTCTCGCCTTTTTCTTAGCCGGGTAACCAGCATACGCCAGAAGGAGTTCCGCGAAATCAGCTTCCGTAATGCGGCCGTTTTCATCTGAAACATAATACAGTTTTGTATCATCTTGTATTATATTATGCTAGCGGGCCCAGCGGACGTTGTCCCGCCTTGATAATAAACATAACTTTCATCTATACTAATATTATAAAGAGATAAAGTTTGTAAGTTTGTGACGTGATGGTGTAGGGGATAATCTCAGGAATTACTGGTCCGATTTGAAAAATTCTTTCAGTGTTATATACCTCATTTATCGAGGATGGTTAAAGGCTATATCACTACGCAAAGAACAATTGGAGTGGAGCATCAATGAAGAATGTTTCAAAATCGTTTTTTTTTTCACTTCAGAGATTCCGCTGCGTGTTAGCGTTAGCCCAAAATAACTATTACACGCGAACGAAGTCGCGGGCCGAGGCTATTATACACATAAACCTTCAACATGAATCACCTTATATACTAGTGAAAACCATATGAAAATCCGTTCAGTAGTTTTTGAGTTTATTGCGAATAGACAGACAGACGTGGCAAGGTCTCCTACCGCGTCTGTCTATCTGTGTGTTCGCGATAAACTCAAAAACTACTAACGGATTTTCATGTAGTTCTCACCAGTAGATTAATTGGTTTTGGTTTCGGTGAATAATTTGTCATGGAGTTTTTTTTTTATAATCAGGGCGTGACAACGTCTGTCGAGCCCGCTAGTTTAATAAAAAAAAATATTAATCTGGTAATTTTATTAAAACCACTATTATTGCGGTCAGTTTTAGTCATCATATTCTAATTAACATTGTTACTCTTAATGAAAATATATAAATTTAATGTGTTATATCATCAAACGTTGGAATATATTATATACTTGTATAAATAAAATTGCGGGCACGGCGGACGTTGTTCTACCCTAACAAAAATACAAGAATCAGACCGCAGAGCCACATATCGGGACTAATTGTGAATCTAAATAGGTTTCAAATTCACCTCAACCCACACAAAAAATTGCATCAAAATGTAACCAACCGTTTACAAAGAGTTCAGTCACATACACACGTACATACAAGTTTTATATGTACGATGGGGTGTAAGGGGTGTCGAGTAACGTCTTAAGACTTGAGAGACCCAAGCCAACCTCACCTGCACGTGGTGCACCCGGCTAAATAACGAACGAGGCAATGGCGAAATCGGGGTGGTAGGGTTCTACAGCCTGACTGGGTCGCAACCACCATGTATATGGCGAAAAAACCCGTCATAGTGACTCGCTTCTGCGCGTCGCGTTTCGGGATCAGCCTGTGCATATCCAGTACCGAGTGACTTTCGTCATTATGGCCGGCATGACAGCGGCGACCGGCGATGGATATTGTGTCTCTCGGTGGTTGCCGATGTTTTTGGATTGTACTATGCTTAACATCAGGCATAGTGCACTCACTATGTCGTGATTCAATAATATATATATATTATTTTATTATTTATATATATATATATAAGTCGGAGGAAGCTATAAGTCGAGTCGATTATTGTTTACATACATGATATTGTCTACATTCTAAATTCTTAGTTTAATTTTATTTAATTTATTACGTTTCACTATAATGAAAAAACCCTAATATAAAATAATTGTTAAGAATACTATATTTCACGAAACAACCAATCAGAATAGAGCACATGCCTCGTGCGGGGTCGAAGAGATCTTTACTGTAAGAGGCGGACAGTTTTATTACTTTCAAAATACCTAATTTTTATTGTATTTCATATGTTATAAATAATATTACAATTTACGTAACGACCAATCAGAGCAGAGGCAGCGCCTCGAGCGGGGTCGAGGCGCCATCTTTACCTTAGAAGGACGGACAGTGTTGGTGACACATTCGTTTGATAGATAGCAACGGGTCGAGGTGGATCGTTGTTGAGATTGAGAGATTATATTCGGTGGTTAAAGTAAGATCGGTGCCCCGAACTCGCTGCTCGGTCGTAGTTGTTAATCTTTCCAACGGTATTATTGTCATCCAATGAAATGTTGTGAAATATAAATAAAAACAATGTGAAACCATGATAATTGTGTTTTGTGCTCGCATTTTACCCGAATGACGCCCACTAATGACGATTTCAACGAGAATAACGTTCTCCCCGACATATATATATATATATATATATATATATATATAAGTAAATAGAGTTGAAGAAGGAATGTTGTGCGCGTATCACGCAGAAACTACTATATAAATTACAATATTTTTGTTGACTTTATTTTACAGACCATGTACTAAAAATATGATGATATCTTTTCGTCGATAACAACCCAAGCCGAGGTGTGCCGTGCCCCCTTGAGCATGTTAACTGAATAATATCAGCTGAGTTTGCCTTCTATGATATAAAAAAAATTAAAGAAAAATATTTTTTTATTACTAAAAGTATTAAAAAAGGAAATTAGAGGTAATATAACAGGTTGAGATAAATAGCTATTCAAAATAACACCACGTTACACAGTAGTAAATGTGTATGTATTTGTAGAACAAACTGTTCCACAAAACGAGTTCCGAGGATTTGTTATATACTGATACTATCCTTTTCTAATACTATTATTGTGAAGAGTAAAGAGATTGTTCCAAATAATTATTTTTGTATCCCTTTTCAGCAAAATTTTTCTACAATCTTCTAAATGCTTAATTCTAAATTCTTCTAAAATTTCTACAAATCTTTGCTACAATAAAATAAAGCATGTTTCAAACAGCTTTGGTTATAAATTAACAAATACTTAACAAAAACATACTATTTGTATAATTACCTGGCTGTTTTCTTTGAAACTCGAGTGACAAAATTTCTCTCTGTAATTGTTGTTGAAAATCTAAAAACTTTTCTATGGTTAGCTTTTCATTTAATTTCTGTCCAAAGAAATATGTCGTTAGAGCTGAGTTTATACCCTGTAATATAAACAGTTAGTTATGTTACAATAAACATAGTTATAGATAATTAGGATCATACCTTTACTAAGTCACCTATTTTATACACTTAAGTCAACTAATAAAAAATAACAAAGGTCTGTCTTTGTGCGCACATCACTCAAAAATTATTAGATTTCGAGTTTCTTTTTTATCTTATACTTCTTAGACACTTGGTAATTATGTAAAAAAAAAATTATAAAGATAAAAATAAAGCGTCTGTAGATATGTAATATCTAAATAACATTTATTACTGATTGGGAATGAAAGTATACACGCTAATAACAATAATGCATTTTTTTTTTTTAATTTATATTATATGTAATGTCTGAAAGAGCAGGACCCATTTTGACGGGAATTTTACTGAAAGATAGCTGAAATTACAGAGGTTGACATAGGGTATTTTAATTTAGACTAGCTCTTAACCTTTGCTTCGTCCACAGTGTTATCTCCAAAACGGATAGCCCGATTTTTACGGTACCTTCACTGCCAGACCTTATAGAAAGGTATTTAGGTTATTTTATTTTAGATTAGCTGTTACCCGTGACTATGTCCGCACAAAATTTTGCAAGATTACAATATTTTAACTCATTCTGTATTTTTATTAAAAAATTAATTATCAAGTTATTGTTTACTGTTCAATATTACAATTAACAGTAACTTTAAAGATAGAAGAGGTCTCTCTAATAAGATCTTGGATTATAAACATATTACATGAAGTTTCATAATACAATTTCTTGTGAAACAGGCAAGTGAATGTTGTTTGTATATTTAGAAAAACTAATTATAATGCTATATGGACATCTTTATAATAATATGTCTAAGTCATTGTTTCATTAGTTTCTTATAGAGTGCAAATGAGCACTGAGAAATGGTGGGTTAAAGTTCCAAATATGTTGCTGATAGTAAACCTAATTTGACACACCGTTAGTATTAATGTATACGTTACTCGTTACTGTGGGTGGCGTGCATGTCGTACTTACAAATGTTTTTGAAAGAGTATTTCTATAACTGTACATGTTCTCACAATGTTATATTTTTTTAATACAATTTAAAAATAAAACGCTTGCGGAGTTGCGGGTTGAGCTCGTAATTTTATTGAACCATGCGTCATTTCCACGATTGTTAAAAAATGATACTATAGCCAAATATTAACCTAATCTATAGATTAACTGTAAATATATAACGATATAGCATGTTTTAGGAAATTATATTTTACAACAAGCTGTGGTAGTTACATATAACTACTAACACGTATACCTATATCTACCACACAAGCTATAGAATAATCTATTTTTAGAACTATACACAACATTTAGTTTATAAAAAGCTCGACGGATTAATTTCATAATGTTAATAATATTATCATACTAATTTGTTACCGATTAGTGATTAAGTTCAAAATAACCGACCTTGAAAGTATTGCCGGTATTCGCGTGGTCTCTATGTCTCGACCCAATGCTACTCTGTTGTCGAATAAGTGCTGCAACCTTCTCAAATTCCTCACAATCTACATCGCCGTCTCCGTTCAAGTCGAACATACGAAAGGCGATTTCGAAATGGCGCCGAGAAGCTTAAAAAATATATATGTTATTAACAAAAAAACATATGGACTAAATAATGTATCTGATCCGAATTAAATTTTTATATACTAGCGACCATGGCAGACGTTTTTTTGCCTTTCCTAAAAAAATCATAAAATTCACTCGTAGCACCATCTATCTACCGGGTCCAATTGAAAGTCTAATTCATCAAATCAAGTCTATTCATGAATCCACTTGAACACTCACAAAAAGAATTGTGTGTACTTATGTACACGCGTTAAAAGTTATACTTCTTTGGCGTAACAAGATAAAAATCTTTTAAATTTAAACCTTTTAAATCTTTTCAAAAATGTTATTTTTCGCCTTATTCTACGTTTGTAGTAAAAACTACACTAACAATAGAAAAAGGTATTTAATACATTGAAAGTTTAAATACAAAGAAACAAAATGTTGATTATAGCTAACTTCAGTGTCGGTTTTTCGTGACGATGTGCGCGCGCATCATAAAAATTGACTCTCATCATTTTTCCCTAACGCGCCAAAAGAAGTATAACTTGAAAAATCATAAAAATCTATCAAGCCGCTTAGGAGTAGTTCAGTCATATACACACGGACAGCAAAATTACATAAAGAATAGAGAATGATTACATAAACTATATTGGGTAATGATTATATTAAAACTAACTTGTGCCCGACACTTTATTGCCGTTAATGAAAACATCCCTTTACATATCACATCTGATCGTGAATCGTAATACCACCTAGCTATTCTATGGTGTCTGCATATGTTCTATTTTTCTAATTCGCTTATACTCGAAAAACGACTTCTGTAAATGTAGTCATTTACGAAATAATAACGAATAAACACCAATAAATGTATATCAAGATTTTTTTCATTTATTCAATCTCAAAAGTTTAATTACTGTTAAAGTTTAATGTACGATGTTATAATGTAGGAAAAATGTTTAAAATAGGAATAGCCTGAAATTCAGCCGAGTCAATTAAAACAAAAACAACAATAAGAAATGTATTTACAAAGAATATCTCTCGTGGAAAGGTTCTGATATCAATATTAAGAGGTCCGGATATCAAAAATTTCCGGGAACATTAAGAGTTAGTTTCTTTTGTCTTAATCAAAGATCCTATACATAGCTATAATAATCTATATATAATATTAATTAACCGATTGTTTCATTAATTAACTAAAGGAAAACGTTTTAAAGCAACGATGTCAATTCTGTATCAAGGTTTATCTATAGTGGAGTGAGAAAAATCATTAAATCCGCTCATGCCCCGTAGCGCACGCAACCTCTCGCACTACGGATGCTGCGAGGATGTATAAACATCAACGTTAAGTCACAAAAACATGTTTGGGAAATTTCTGTGCTACTAATTATTTTACAACATCGAAAAGGCACACTTCTCTTTGCTGAAAATCGATTAAATTATTAACACATGACGCATCAAAATGTTGATCTCAGTGAAACGACTAAGATCAAGAATAAAAACGGAAGCTTTTTATTGTCTCCGATGTGGTGCCAAAACTGCAACTTTCTTGTTTTGGGCGACTCTTTACATGGTTGCAATGAAAATGACAATATTCAAAAGCAACTCAAATGTGCCGGTGAAAGACTGGTCAATGACACCTGACAATTACACTAAATGGCAGGTATACCTAAACGGCATTGCATAGTTTAAATTTTGTGTATAAAAACGAAAGAAAGTGGTTATAATAAAACGACAACAGTTACAGGGACCGGTGGTCGGCAATGATGAACCAGAACCAGATAATAATAGAAACCAGTGGCAAGAACCAGATAACGAGACTTTAAATGATTTAGAACAAAGAGTTGAACGAGTCAGAAATGTTTGTGATAAATGGTCACTCACATCTCAGGCAATTAACAACAAAGAGTTTTTCATTGATTACAATCATAACATTGTGTGGTGCAATATTTTCAAAGCAGCCAGTTCATCTTGGTTATACAAATTTAATATATTAGGTAAGATAGAGGATTCTAATTAGTTATTGTATATATGAAACCTTATTCCAGAACATATTTTATTGTTTTAGGGGGATATGATAAGAAGTTTTTGGCGCGAACACGACACACACCTTTAACATTAGCGAGAAAAAAATTTCCTCGTCCCAGCGTAGAGGAACTACGAGATACCGTAAATACTCCAGGCGTGATCTCTCTTATTGTCGTGCGAGAACCGTTCGTAAGATTACTTTCAGCTTATCGTGACAAGCTGGAGCACACCACCCCACCGTACTACAGAAAATTGGCAAGAGCTATAGTAGCTGAACATAGAGAAAAAGCTATAAACATTTTCGGTCCAATCAAAAGTTCTGGGCCGACATTTTACGAGTTCGTAGTTTATTTAATTGAAAAGTATAATACAAGTGACAAATCGTTTACGTTTGATGAACATTGGGCGCCATATTATAAGTTTTGTTCGCCGTGTGCAGTCAATTTTAGTGTTATTGGAAAAGTAGAAAGTTTATCTCGAGATTCTTCGTATGTAATTCAGCAACTTGGCCTCGGTCATGTGTTAGGTCGAACTAACGGTGACAAGCGTACACGGCTCCGGACTGTGATGAATAAATCACGAGATGGAAAAAACACTACAGCTTTAATGAAATATTATTTTGGTCAACTTGACGACAAAATGCTTGATGGTTTGTTAAGAATATATGGTATAGATTTTGAAATGTTTGGATACGATTCAAATGTTTATAGATCTTTTGTTAGAAAATAAAGGATTTTCTATTGTGATACATTTATTCTTTACAAATACTTACTTGATAAAACAGTTAGAAGGAAGATGTAATCACTGAATGTGATGAGTCCTGATGACCCGAGTTTATAAAAAATAGAATCTTCATCTAAGTCCAAATTGAGGCGTTGTGTGATACTCTGTGTAAATAAAATTCGATTATTACTGAGCTTGAACTAAAATCTTAATTGTAGACTAAAAGCACTGCAACTCTATAATGAGTCGACAGATGAAACTAATAGTTAATAAATTATACTTATTTGATAACATGTAAATATCGATAATTAATTAATTATTAATATAAATCTTAATATAAATCATTCGTTTGTAATATTTAAATGGCTATGTTTCAACATATTTTGAGTAATGTATATATATACTAAAATATTAAATAATATAGTATCTATATTAATTATGAAATTAACGAATTGTGAAAAATGCAGGTTCAATAATGAATTGAAAATATAAAAGCAATGAGAAGTGAATATCATGCGATGATTTATAGTTGTTATAAGAAAGTTATAGAAAGTTCGAATAGAAAGGTCTACTTCAATTAGCAAACTAAGCTAATATGTCTTACGTTCTATATAGGGATAGCAAACCTAAAAAAGATAAGAATTAATTTTAAATATGCTCGACGTCATTGAAAAACAAGCACTATTACTATATAATATTTCCTTTATCTATATTTGAAGGAGTGACATTTAGAACTTTACGCTTTTTGCCTAATAAATATTATTAGTGAGAAATAAAGATAGAGAAGATGTTCATTATATGAATTTATAAAATATTATTACTAGATCTGTTGAAGTCCAATTTAATTTTCTTCAAGTGATAATCAAAATCATAAAAAAGGTTCGCCATCCCCTGTGCGATAATACCCTTCTAATAAGCCCATAAATAAAATTTCGGAAAAACTAATATGTTACAATATAATCTAATCTAAGTATTTGCATAATGTGCACCTTTCACAAGGTTTCGCCTGTAATGCATTAGCAAATAATGGGAAAAACTTTAAATTTGTGCACACTAAATTAAAAATATTACAAATCGAGGAGCAGAAATAAGAAGTATAGACAGTACCTCATCGATGTTCTGAAAAGACAAGAAAGTGATGTGAGTGGTAGAGAAGGTGGTGCTAGAAGTGCAATTTATAGCAAGTATGGATTTTCTTTGAAAATTCCTTGTATGTGCTTGTGGAGTAAGTACTATACTTGTGTTAGATGTGAATGTCATTTTTTTAATTGTAGGTAATACAATCTCTATATCAACAAAAAATCAGTTTCATAAAGATGTAAATATATTTCTCATAATATATTATGAGAAAGAGTAGTGAATTTTCTTTACACATATAAGATAATACAAGAAATAAAAGACAATTTGTATTTCTTTCAAGAATTAAAGCACATCTTTGCATAGGTTTTTATTTCTAACAGATTATAATTACATATTCATTGTTTAATCAGCAACTGCTTGTGACTTTGTACCCATTATCTGTACTAATATTATAAAGAAGTAAAGTTAGTGAGGTTGTAGGGAGTAATATCTGGATCTACTAAACCGATTTTGAAAATTATTTTACCAATAGAGAGCCACGGTATTCGTGGTTGTCATATGCTATATATTAACCCGACGAATTAATAGACTTTTTTGTGATAGTCGCATTTATAAAGTGAGTCAGAGAAAAAAGTTTCTTACGAACGCTGCCTCAACGATGAGAGATATATGATTGAGTTCTAGAGAAAAGTTGTAGAGTTTTATAATGCCTACAAAAAAGTCAGCGAAAGCATATATCTAACATTTATATTTAATTCACAAAAACTTGTGTTTTATATAAGAAAAAAACAATTTAAATCGTTAAGTGATGTTTAATGATCATATTAACATCAACAGTTATGAATTCTTATCAAAATAGATAGCACTCTATACTAATCGAATTACCCTCATAATTCCATCACAAGTAAAAATGTATACAGCCCAATGAAGTGGACACAGGTCAGCAACTAAATACCAATAAAACACAGTCTAGAATTATTTATCTGACCTAGCTTCCTATCAGTGAAAAAATTATTAATATTAGATCAGTAGCTCCAAACACTATCTACAACAAATATATTTACAAACTTTACCTCCTTATAGTAATAATGTAGATAATATACTATTTAATAAGAATATATATTTGTTAGATTGTGTTAAAATATATGGACAGATATCTTACCTTGGGGTCATATCTCCTGTATTGATCTAAACCCAAACCTGATGATAAAAAAAATGTATATATTTCATTTTATAAAAGCAAATATGCACCATAACATAGTTCTTTCAAATTCAGTGTTTCTCTCAATAACTATGCTAGATACTAGATGGTCTATTGGACTAATTTTAAGCACTATTCATATGATATTCATATTATAACTTCTAATTTTTTTTTTTACATATTCAAACAATTTCATATACAGGGGTCAATTACCATCTGGCTGTTTGACCCCAGGTGTCATGGATCGTAGAAAGTCATCTGGGGTCATGAACACCTCATGCTGGTCATGATGTTGGGCCTGAACGGTAGCGAAGTATCTAAACACCTTGTCTGGAGTCGAATACTGACGCATTCGATTTTCATATTCGATGATCTATCCAGCAGCGTCCAAGATAAAAGAATACTTTTATAAAAAAACTAAAGATAGTGCAAAATTTCAGTAATTTCAAATTTCCAGTTGTAGTCTATGCAAAGCTGAGATCAGACACAGATAGTATAACTATATTTTGTTAGTACCCACATCATTCATAAAATAAAGTATGCTTATTGTATTACTATAATTCTCAAGTAATTACAAAATTTAACGCTAGTTAATTTGTATGACATGTATAAAGGTTTTTCATGGAATAGTTGGCAACTTTATACATATGTTTGGCAACTGTATTAGTAACATAGAATTTGCAAGTTAGAAGTGCTCGACATCAGTAAAACATACAGTTAGAACAATAAAATAAATACAGTGTTGATTCGACCCAATTTTTAGATATGTAGCAACAAAATCCATATTAATATTTGTTATACAGGTATATATAGTTATACATATTATAACTTGATAACAAAATTTTTACACATAATCGATTGATATTTAACATTATAGGTGTCATAATCAATCATACATACTATGAATTTATGTAAATAAATATAATATTATGTATTCACAGAAGATCTTTTTGTATAATGAAGAACTAGAACATCTCAGAATTATCAAGCTAATATTACCCTCATAGCATACAGGATAACTGATTTGTTATCATCATATAATTTATGAAAACTCCATGGTGATGGTACCAGCCATTCTATATTTGATTACCAGAAGACTGTTGAAGTCGTATTTCCAAGTAACATGATTATTACTATTTTTTTATAAAGTTTATTACTGATAATATATATACATGGTCATGATTTCTTCCAAGCATCTTTCTTGTTATGGCTCATGACATGAATAAGGACCACTGTTATTAATTTAAATTAAATTGTTTTACCATTTACATAGATCCTATAAACAATACATTAAGGAATCCCTATTATTGATAGTCTGTAATTTATAACCTAGGTACTTGACATAAGCACTGTATTGTGCATTTTAGATAAATAAATTGTTACTTGCTTTCATGTTATTAGCTAAATATATCTAATTCATATTGTTGAAAATTTATGTTGAATAACTTTTATGTTTAGCTTTGTTATTTATTTCTAATTTATTGTGCTACCATGTTATGGAGACAAAAAATAATGTTCAGATAGGCCACTATTATTTTGAATGATGTATTTATAATTATGTCTATTATTTAAGTATTCAATTAAATGTAATATAACTAAAAAATGCTATTTACAACAGACTATCTATAAAGGGTGTGTACATAGATACACAATATATTATAAATTAAAATGTATATAAAAAAAAATTACAGAATGTTACCAGAAATCAACTGATATCAAAACCCAAATGTTAAAAAAAGACAATATGTAGTTAAATAATTTAAAAAATAATAAGTATTATTATTGAAATAAGTATAAAAAAAAATGTAATACCATCAGGTTGTTTCATGCCAGGTGTTATAGCCCGTAAGAAATCATCTGGAGTCATAAATATCTCAGTATTTTCTCCATATGTTAATTTTACAGTTGCAAAATATCTAAATATTTTATCAGGTGTTGAGTAAGATCTCATACGGTTTTCATATTCAATTATCTGGGAAATTGAAAAGCAAAAAAGTTTAATTGTAATAGTAAAGGGTTAATATGATGGCAATGATATGAAATACCTGATTTAAAAAAAAAATGAATACCAAATGTTTTTACTGACTTTATTGTTTTTCCCATGGATATGTACTCACAAAATATATTATTAGTACCTTGCCATTCTTAATGTAATTTTTTTATTATCAGTATTACTTGGATTTGCTTTCTTTTTGTGTTGTTATACCACAAAACAGCAGTTTCAAATACAATTTTTATTTTGTTCCATTATGTATCTGTTAACTTTGGCATGATAATTCAGTATTTTAATTTATTTATTAAAAAGTATGTTATTATAAATTTCTAGTATAGCCACACATACCCATATGTGGTATACATATTTTGACTGTGAAAAATTATTGTTAGGTATTTCAAATGAACTTGATAAGTTTTTTTTTTGTCAGAAATAATGTAAACTATATAATTTATCATTTTTAAAATATTATAACAGAAAATAAATAGATTGAAATAATTAAAATAATATTATATAAAAAATTATTAAACAGACATACTGAGATCCATTTACCTTCCTGTCTCTGAATCCAATTTTTTCCTTACGAAATCGTTTCCTTTTTGTATCAACTTCATTATCAGTCTCAGATTCTGTTATTTCTTCTGCAGCGTTTACGAATGGTAATACTTCATACTTTACCCTGTGAAAGTAGTAATAATAAAAAACTGGTAAAAAGTATATATTTCAGCTTTATAATATCATCAATGGCGTCAACAGACTGTAGAAGAAAGGAAGAGGGTAATCTTTGTTAAGCATTAGAACTATTTATTAATGTGGTATGATATATTAAATTTAGTATATACATGAAATTATCTAAATTTTGAAAATTTATGAAATCAAATCAATTGAATACTTATAACATAAATTGTAAATGACAGTATTTATTTACCTGTATATACATGCATATCAATTGGACAATTTATTGTTGAGACAAGTACTGAATTCGGGTTAAATTATAGGTATAGGAGAGCTTTCGTATTAAATACACCATTATCTTTTTTCGCAAGGCTAACCTAACCGAACCGAGACGAAACTGTTTTAACCTAAAAATCGTGTAGTCCGGTGAAGCTGTAAAGACCTAGTAAGGCCAATAGCGTAGTTAGTTTGAGAAAAAAAACTAAAAATTATCAAGTTGCTAACATACAAAACACAGTGCGTTCGCCGACCGCTAACGTAGCCGGCTAAAGCTGTGTTTGTTTCGGAAGTCTCACCTAATCTAATCGTCGATTTATAAATATTCCATATTATGCTTGTTTACCTGATAAAACCTATAGCTCAATATTCCATTACTTATTATTTATACTATCCAAGAGACAAGAAACTACAAAGTAACATATTCAAAATAAGCCAATTTACCATAATTTATATGAAGTGTATGCAGTAGCTCCTAGTAAAATTGAAGAACCCAAGTGATACAATTTATTTCTGTATGAACGTTGATGATCGCTATTAACATCTTGGGTATTTATAAAGTTGCGTTCGTGAGTAAATCTACGCGTTGAAGTCAAAACTTTTGATGTCGAACTAAAACTTGTAATTTTCCATATACCACTTATAGTGGTTGAATTTTTTAGACCACGATATACTCCACAATACATACTAGATGATATTATAAATAGACTGACCACTTATACTAAAAACATTTAGCAGAAATCAATTGGAACACTAAAAAGACAGGACTATTATGAAAATAGTAGTAAATTAGTAATAATACTCGTCTTAGGGATGCTCGATATTCATCGATGTTGAAGAAACATCGATGCTAGCTGAAAAAAAACGATGTTTTGATGTCGATTGTATCGACACATCGATGTTTTTATCCCGATAACATTGATGTTATGAGAACGTTGCATGTACTAGGCAAAGACGACAATTATGAAATTTGTCAGTCAATTTTAATTGCTGGCAAAAACAACGATGTTTTGCTATCGATGCTTATCGTACATAGATACTAATAAATCGATTTTAACATCGATATCAATATTATAAAATAATTCGTCCAATAGGACAGGCGAAGAAATTAATCCATACTGCCAATTCTGAAGTTGTCAATATATGTGGTTCTTGTATATTCTACAGTGAGTTTTATTCTATGTTTAAGTTAATATTTCACACATTTTTTATTTTCTTAATCTTCGAATAATCATAAAAAAATGTTCTGATATCTTCAAGTGTTGAGTTGATAAAGTTAAAGTTAGGTTTAAAATTATCAGGATAATTTAGGAGATCGATATTCAAGTAAAGTCTCGTGCAGTTATTTGAATGTTATAACAAGATGGTAGTTCTCTTGTTACAACTTTCCTAGGAATTTTTGTGGCATCTCAGAATTCATGGTCCGTGGTATTATTTTTCATTCACTTCACTTATGCACAATAAACTAACAATATTACATAAAAGACTACCAACTTTACATAATATAGAGTCAAGTAACACAAGATTATGAATCCAATATATAAAATTCTCGTGTCGCGGTGTTTATGGTTAAACTCCTCCGAAACGGCTTTCCCGATTCTCATGAAATTTTGTGTGCATATTGGGTAGCTCTGAGAATCAGACAACATCTATTTTTAATCCCCCTAAATGTTAAGGGTAATCCACCGCTTATTTTTTTTATCAATTTTAAATTAAAAAAGATATATATATATTTTTATGATACAGCATTAGTAAATACATATACCCCTGAATTTTCACCCCTTTATAATCAACCCCTATTTTACCATCGCGATTTTTATCTAAAAAAATGTTTCCTACAAATAATATACTATACATGGCAAAACAACGCTTGCTGGGTCAGCTAGTAAAATATAAAATCCACTACATGACAAACTGAAATCCCGCCAAAAACGCCTATTATGAAAATATCTTCCAATTATTTATTTTTTTAATTTTGGATACTAGATCCATCTACTTTGAGCCTAACTTATTATAGTACATTCCACGCCACGGAGTAAATCTTCTCTTCACAAATTACTACTACGTATCTTCTCTTTCTTCCTTGGTCCACGTCGTACTTTTTGACCGCTCTGAACATAGTTACTCAGAACAGAAATTTAGGTAAAAATATTTATCATTATTTACTATCTATAATATCGAGCAAGTGATTAATAGGCCTTGATGTTACCTTTTTTATCTCTACAACTCTCTGATTCGTTTAACTTTATAATATTGTAAAATTGGTTGTCATCAACGTATAATAGATTTCTAAATATTACTCGTCAGAAAGATCATCAAGATTTCCTAAATTGTAATGTGGATATCCTCGAAATTTGCTGCAATTTTCTATGTAAATAAAAATAAGTCTTGCTGATTAGAATCCCGTTGCATTTAAAGATCTACCTTCAAATACTTAGATAGATGATTAGAGGAGATAGTTCGCTGCTTACACAATTGAATCCTGAATTCTATATTCCTCTTTGATAGATTTTTATTTAGATTTATTTGCAGTACGTACATAACGTTTACTTAAGAACGGTATTGTAGACGTCGCGTCGACGAAAATACCAGTCACGATAACTGTTAAATTACATGAATTCTGAATCTTATATCTTTTTATGTTGATGCTTGATGATCGGAACGTAGTTTATTCTATTCTTAGTCTAAATTAGAGATGAAACGGATATTCGGTAACTATCCGGTAACTGGCCTATCTGGCTCAAAAATTAAATCCGGCCGAATATCGAATAAGAAACGATACCGGCATAAAATGACGAAGATTTAAGGTACTTTATTTAACTAAGAGAATCATGATTTTGTAATAGAACAATAAATACAATACTCAAACTGCACTTAAGACAAATTATGATGAATAAATACGAATTTCACAGGCAACAGACGGTTTCGCTTGTCTTCGTACACAAGGACTGCTTCCAAAAAAAGTCTTTCGCTATATACACTGCTGCAGGGCGCTGAAAGGTAAACTCTTCGTTAATTAAATCTTCGTTAATATTGGGTATTGTAGAGCATTAGCTGACCACCAAATATAAGGATCACGGTGGTGACCAATACGCATTGTATTCAGATAAGACTCAATTTCACACACAATTGTATTTTTTTCTTGATTGTGACATTGACTAGTGTCGTTTTCTGTTTACCTCAATAATATTACAAATATAAATAGCATTTGTTTACCTTATTAAAGTAATCGGAAAAGATACCATGAGCTTTGTGAGATAAGCGACTCTTCTCTTTTACTTTTTTTGACTAGTGATGAACATGAAATGCTACCGGAGGCTTTTTCGCAAGTCATTTTCATAAATTCCAATAGAATGTTTTGGCGGACTCTCTTTGCTTTAATAAGACCCAAAAAGTTTGTTTTAAATCTGGGATCCAGGTAAGTTGTAATCAAGTAGTTGGAGACTTGATTTAAGAAGTTGAAATGACTTTTTAATCCTGCTCTCAATGAGACCCTTATGTTTGGTAGAACAGGTGTTATTTGCTTAGCTTCATCTTTGTCTAAATATTTATTTTGGGCTGCAATATGTGGTATCACTTCTGATACGCAGGACAAACTAGAACTTGTTAATATTTGTTTATAATAACGTGACGCCCTAACATAGTCTTAATACACGCTTTAAATAGTTAAATTATTTAAATAGTTCAAATTTACTTGATCTATTAGATATACGTTAAAGCAGTTCGAGTATTAAATTCGTGGTAACCCTTGAAATTATCACTGGCCACGAGTGTAGGTCTATAACACCGTTTTTCCAATATTCAAAATTCGAATTAAATTAAATACTACATATATTATTAAGCTATCAATTAAAATTATTAATGATCTCAAATCAACATATAAAATATAAGAATAAAATTGAAATTATTGATAGTTACTGACAAAATATGATTTAAAACGTAATTTTTCGTAAAAATGTTGTTTCTAATGTGTATAGAGACACACATAGCTTCAGTAATTTTTATTTGTCTTTGGTCGTCTAGTTAAGCTTGACATTCATTGACAGTGACAGTTTGCAGCCTTCGTGAACAACCACAGAGTACCTTATTGAACAACGACAACGAGCGAATCAGACAAAAGCATGAGTTTTCTCTGAAGTTTGAATTGAAATTACCCAATATCCATCAAAATTCTCTGCGCTTGCCAGTACTGTATTGATTGCGATTAGTGTCGAAGGTAAATATCACTTGATAAATGATTTTTTTGTAAAACACAAAAAACAAAGTACTAGATGATAGAGTGATACATTGGTATTGGAATCGCCTCGGAGACGTAACGCGACACGAATTTATTCTTTACTTGAAAGGAGTGCGTTATATAACCTTGAATCACGGGACTTCAGTATTGATCAAGAACGTTTATGGCTTAAAATCCTTAATTATCTCAAAGGCCTATTACGTATATTATAAAAGATTTAGGTAATTCATGAGTTCACTGACGCAATTCTCGAAAATTGCTAGAGGTTAGATTGAGACTGGGTAAGTCCTGATATTAGAATTTATGTTCAATGCGGCAATTATTTGACCTTTTCAGCTCATGCTATAAGGCTAGTGATATTAGAAAGTACTATTTTCAAATCTCCATGACATAATTTTACTTTTTGACTAACTTCCTTTCTAATTTTCTCCATGGTATTATATATATATATATATTTTTACACTTGTTTATAATGTTTAATTATTACATTGATAGTCATCCTGTTTTAGTTTATTGCCATTTGCTTTTAGTAAGGAAATACTTATCAGTAAAATATAACTTTGGTACAGGCCTTGGCAAATGAATTTGAATGAGTTTTTTTAAATCACCATTATTATTATTGTCTCCATGAGAATATGTTGTTTTTATAATATTATTTATCTCACAGGGTTTAATTAAGTTTTTTATCATACTATCAAAATAAATTAATTTATATGGGTGGGTTATTCATATGTCTGTCCTAAAGATAACTTCCTATGTATGTTTTGGTTTATGTGGTAACCTTCAACTCTTTAATTATACTTAATATTTCTAAATTTTGAAACAATCAGTGCAAAATTTAAAATAAATTGAGAATTATAAACCCATAATGAAAAGTGAACCATATAACATAAAGGTACAAATTGCAGTTCTAATTTATATGTGTTTTGTTATATATTGTGTATATGTTATATAAATAATGTATGATACTGTGCCAGGCTTGCTGACATTGTGGTCTATATGCATATTATTGGCCTAAATTCTAATTTTATTATACTTTAAAATTATTTTTTCAATCACTATTTGTATATAATGTTCCTGCAATATTGAGCATGAGTTAAATATCTTTAGTGAAAACATTTACATCATAACATGTTTAATAAATCAAGGATGTTCGTGTCCTGAGATACGGCTCTTAAAGGATTGGTAAAATGTAGTTATTTTTGATATCTGATATAATATTCATTTTCCATTTATATGCTTTTGACCAAGTAGTAATATAATTAATTGATACTGATAAGAGCATACAATGTTGTGTCTCACTATTAATAAACATTTACCAGAAATTTTTTTTTTATGCTGGTTGAATGTAATGTCCATTATTTGGGAAGTGAATATTTCTAGAACAGTTTCAGAATGTTTTAATTGTTGGAGTTTTCTGTTTTATAAAGTTGTAACGTTTTGGAATTAATTGGAGGCTTTCTGTTAAGCTTATTTTAAAATGCTTTTTTTATTCTCAGATCTGACACAACAAGGGGCCAGATTTAATTTAAGCAGACATGCATCGTGCAAGACTCCTCTATCAAGCCTCTAAAGTTGGCAACAGTGAAAGATTTGCATCATGGCTCCTCAACAAACCACAGGTAAGTTTAATAATTAATATGTTAAACGCCAAGGGAGCACTGGTGACCTCATCACACTTCTTTTATTGTGGCATCGGTGGCACCGTGACCTTGGATAGTTTTTTTTTAAAAGTGGAATAATTTGTCAAATTTTTATATAAAATAATTTCTAAATATAAAATAAATAGTTACTAAATACATCCATTACAAGAAAAAATATTTTATGTAAATTTTCATATTTTTCTATGGCGTTTTTTTAATGTAAAATAGTAAATCTGAAAAAAATGTGTACTTCTTTTTTGTATTGAATGTATAAAAGCCAGTGGGCTGTAATTTACTACAGTGTGTTTAAGTTCTTTAACATTATCCTATCATCTGAACAAATAGAAATGTTGAATACATATTCTTTATATCAATAACTTTATAATGTGATGTTCTCTTTGATGTGAGATTTTGTGATTCATTATTAATTTAACAGTTGTAATAGTAATTAGGTTGTCATGGTAAATAGGCATCAGGCTCAAGGCTTCAATATTGCCCATGACCTCTCCAATAAAGTGTCCAATTGCATATTTAATTTAAACAAGTACAATGTAATTGAAACTGTGGCAGATTCAAATATATTTGCTTTGATGCCAAATTATTAAAGTTACATATAATTTTGTTATTGTGTGATTGTTAGTTCAGTTAAAATAAAGATACATGACTAACTTAACAAATGATAACAGTGTATGTCAAATTTGTGTAATTTTGTATATTAATACATTAATTTATGTTGAATTGGCACCAGAAAAAAATTGTTTTGAAACAAAAAGTATGATGAAGTTTTAAACAATCGACTATTTTTATAATTATGTATGGATGAAAACATAAACTGAAGTTATTCTGATATGCAAGTATTCATAAATTTACTGAAGTCATCTGACAGGTAAAATATCTTCTTGCCCTCCCAAAATATCCACTTATTATGATGTTGTTTTTTAAAATTATGATCAGTAGTTAAAGTGTTCATTGTTGGAGTCTGTCTTATAAAGTTTTAATTTTATGCAATTTAAGAAGATACTTTCAATTAAGCTTTCCTAACTTGCTTAATTTGATTTTGATTGCAAAATCTTTAAAAAATCTTACAAAACTAATTTATTTGGAAATAAAAATTATCTTCTGAGCAGCCTAATTTAAAAAGAGCATAGTACAGTTATCTGTGCAATAAAAAGTAAACTTTTAATTTCCTTCTTTACCATTCCAAACACCAACTGTGACAGCATTTCTACAGATAGATATATCATAAAGCAGTTGTTAAATCAACCAGAATTTAGGTTCATTTATCAAGTTATGTGAATCAGTCATTCTTCCATCAATCAATCGAATCAATCTACGAATTTAGCTTTTGTATATACTTGTTCTCTTAAGATTAATAATGTGGATAATGTATTTGAAAAGTGTTTGTGAGCTCTGTTCGAAAATCAAAAAGCATGAGCAAGAGATTGCTTCGACTCACATAAATATTTAAATAATATATCACATAAATATTTAAATAATATA
>JACEII010000038.1:2600502-2659696 GCA_014332785.1 Antheraea mylitta | reverse complement strand
CACATAAATATTTAAATAATATATCACATAAATATTTAAATAATATAATTAAATACTTATCCTCTATCTTCTATGTATATATGTATAATGAATGAAAATACAGTTCTTTGAGGTTGAATCATGTCAAAATCATGTATTTGATCGACACTTCGCCAGTTACTTTAATGGTCCCTACCTGCTAGTTCATAATAAAAATATTTGTATGAACATATTCACTCACATCCCTATACAGAGTCTGCTATATGTGTTAGGGGTCCTTTAAGTATTACGTAAGCACTGTTGGTGGGAGGTGTCCTTGATTTGTTTATTCTTGATGATATAGGAGTTGGAGGGTTTGGATGGTGATTACGTCAGCAATATTTATTTATTGCATTAGAACAGATTTTAATATACTTATATAAATGTTTACGTAATTATGGGGAGAGGGTTAAGAATATTGCTTCATTTTGCTGACCGGGGGCGAGGGCAGCCCGAAATTACAAAAATTCTGCTTACATAAAACTTGAATGGCCCCTAAGATCAATGTGGCAGTTCGCAATATGGTAAAATGATATCTTAGAACAATATACCATTTCATCTATTATTAATTCTAAAACACCTGTCCACAAAGTAAAATGTTTCATCTTAGCTGATGACGATTCTACTATGGTTTTAATCCAATGTATAATTGAAGGTTGTTTGTGTTTACTCTGGTACTTTCAATGTTATTGGCTTCAGTTTTTTCTGATAAAAAATGCAGGAGCTTATCCTCATACTTCAATTCAATTTATCTGATTGATAACATCAATATTGATAATGTAACATTAGGTATTTTTACAAAACGTAATCTATCTCTTGATTTATTCAAGGTCAAACTGTCAGATTTATTAGAAACGCTAAAATGTTTTTTATATATATTGCGAAAACGTATTTTCCTTATAGTAGTCACATACAAATGAAATGAAAAACAAGCAATTAGATGCAGCTTTTATGCCGTGGAATTCGTTTTTATGCAGATATTATATTAGTGTTTGGCGTAAAATCTCAATGTACGAATGGCGTCAATATATATTTTTTTTATTTCAATGTTGAGAATACTTTTGTGCTTTGGGGATTCCTAGAGAAATACGCTTTTCATTAGAAACTTATTAGTAGCTCAATACAATGTATTCTACATATAAAGTCGAATATGTTAAAATACTGTTCATAAAAGTGATTTCATTTTTTTTCTTCTTTTTATTCTTGACTTATCAATGTTTATGGTACAATACATTGATATAATATTTTAATATAGTATTTATATATTTTTTATTACATAACTTAACTACATAATGCAATTTAGATTTACCAATTGCAAATCCTGTTTAATTAACAGTTTATAAATATATAGAAAACTGGATTTTGCCAGTGACTTCCTTGGTTTTAATGTGAATTTGATCTCGGAAACGGTCCATTTTTTTGGATGAATAATATGTTTTTTGTGCCTATCACAATGTGTGTGCAAAAGTTTCACTATGTTTGCTTGAGTAGTTATGGCTTCAAAGCTTAACTAACAAATTTACATTTGTTTACAGTCATTCTTATTTAAGTTATAGGATTCGGATTACTTAAAATCTGTATTAACCACCATGCTATCTATATATTAATACGTGAAGCAAAAAATTGTACCCCTTTTTAACCTATTTGTCGTGAACAGGTGAACTAGAAATTTGGCATAGTTAAAGTTTATATGGCGGAGAAGTGCAGAAACCTGTTTATTTTGTATAAAATGCATTAGACTAAATTTATACATTAAATTTATTAAAATATGCACTACTCACACTATTACTCGAATTTTACACAACATATACACACATGTAAATAAAAAAGACATTTTGACAGCCGTCAATAATTTCGAAGTTCAAAAGAGGTTGTGAAGGATGTTGCTGTGCTCGACTATGTGTATTTTTTTACTCTTACGTTCTAATTACCATTTTTCATCCTACATTCAACATTTATATTGTAAAATACAACTATTATTGTAATGTTTGTTATTTTTTATGGTGAACTTACTTCAAATGATGAATTAATAAAAAATGAGTCAAATAATACTTTGTATAATCAAAATAAGACTTTTGTTCATAAAAGTAACTTAGACCTCCGTGATTACAATGTTGCAATTCAACCTCATGTATCAACAAAAGAATTTATTTTCAAAAGCTAATGGTAGTATTAAAAACGTCTTTGTCTTGGATTCACCATTTGATTGTATTGTGCATCCATTACTTTTCCAAACGATGATACTGGGCGTATAACTATTTCTCATAATGAACAGACTACATTTAATTCAATATCACCCAGAAAGACCACCCCATGGTGTCGTGTAAAATTAATTGAAAATTGTGTCGTGGGTTTCGATGTTTCTTTATTCATTTTCGTGAAGTTATGTTTGGTTAAAATTTGAGCTTTACCACGTGGTTTTTGTTTCCAATTTATAGTTAATTTTCATTTTCATTTGCACATAGATTTTTTTAAATGATTATATAATCATGGCAAATGGCAAATAACTGAGTAGCCATGATGAAAACCTTTGATTATAGAAGTTATACCCTTTGACAAAAGAACTCTAATAAAGTTCAAACTTTAAAAAATCAATTAACAATGGTCGAATGTCGACCACTGGGCGCCCACTAGTTTTATATATTGTATAACTTTATGTATTATTAAAATTGGTGTCTTCACTGAAATTATGAAGTGTAAATTTAAGTGATAATCGTCACAATATTCTTAGATATTATTTACTCATAATTTCTATGAAATATAGTATACTTTTCTTTGACGATAACTAACTAAATGTCACTAATAAACTTGATAAGATTATATGGATTTTTACACTGAATTTTTAAATGAATTGATTTTTACCTGTAACTAAATCCCTTATAATATTATTATTGTACACAGAATGTCGCTGTGACAGTAAACGTCAACAGGCTGAAGAGTTCAACAGCGGCAGAACCGTTTCTGAATGGATCTAGTTCGGCGTATGTAGAAACTATGTACAATGCGTGGCTTACTGACCCCAACTCGGTACATGCGGTGAGTAGAATAAGTAGCATACGTTCCACGTCAATCTTTTTGGCCACTCTCAATATAGCAGAAGGTTCGTGCTTGCGCGTAATATAATTAACCATTTGATACAAAACAACCTTAAAATATTACTTTAGTAATCTAAAATTGCCATGAATTTATCCTTAAGGTGTTTAAATGATTTATGTATATGATAGAATACGTGTTTATACCTAAATTTGTGTTTTATATTACGAACGGTCAAGAAGATTGGCGAGGACTGTAGTTGAACACATAAGTAATGTGTGTATTTCATCAGAGTGGTCACTACAGTTGATGGTTCGGCTATAACCAAACCAAACAGGACTACAATTCTATCTGTGAGCGCTCACAATTAATTAAGTTTTCAGATGAGACACATCCTGGGTTAGTAGATATTACCAGATATATTATATGAAATAACCTTAGGTCTTGTTTTATGGTACAGAAATACGAGATAATGATGTTCCCATGATTTAATCTTACTCGTGCTATGCGCAACATTATACTCCTTTTATACAAAAATCTAAACTATGAATATTTATTTTATACTAACCTCTACCCGCGACTTCGTTCGCGTGGAATAGTTACTTTAGACTAATGCTAACACGCAACGGAAGCGTTCAAGAGGAAAGAAGAAACGATTTTAAAACATTCTTCATTAGTGTTCTGCCCCTATACGTCTTAGCGTAATGATATATAACCTATAATCATCCTCGATAAATGAGCTATAAGAACATTGAAATAATTTTTGAAATCGGACCAGTAGTTCCTGAGATTACCCCCTACAACGTCACAACGTTACAAACTTTACCTCTTTATAATATTATAATGTAGAATAATGTAGATAACATATTTACTGCACCATTGATACATTTAAATCGAAAATTGGTCTTTGCTTAAATCCTTTTAAACTTCTGTTTACTACGAGTAACTGTATGTTTAAAGGAGAAGTAAAATATGTTTTTCTATTAATTGTTTTATAATTTTTTTTCCCAACAACGATTACAACATAAACGAAAGTCATATTGCCACAATCTATAGACGGTTGTCAAGTTATTGTATATGGCTAGTAAATTATTTTATTTTTTAGTTCATTTTACGTATTATCAGTAAATATGTTACGCAATATTGCAAGATAATTATGGCGATAGAAAATTCCGCAATATTGATAGTCGATACCTACCAGACAGTAGTGTCTATCTATGTTGGTTCTCAAAGGTTGTACGAATGATATGGTTAATTAGAGATTATATAACAGTGTCGTATGGAACGTGCAAGGTTCCATCGTGAGAGCATCGCCTTTTTACGTATTTTCTGGTAAATCCATTGCGGTCTAAATTCGCTTGGTGGGTCACGTGAGGCTTTCCCAAAGTAGTAGTTTTTCTGTGGCAATTATCGATTATAATTAACCTAATGTTTTTTTTTTGTCAACCAGTATTCTAGGTTATTATTGTTATTGCCGAGTTGGTTATAATATAACAATTGTCTTGTGGTAATTTAAATGTTCTAACAAGATGGTGGTCTCTTGTTAAAACTTTCCTGGTTTCTGGGAATTCATGCTATTATATCCGTTCACTTCATTTATGCACAATAACCGAACTGTATTACGTAAAATGCCACCAATATTACAATATATACAGTAAAATAACAGAAGATTTATGATTTAAACTTAAGGCTCCTACATGTCTGATGAAGGTCCCGCCAAAAACATGATTACAATATTAAATACTTATTTCGTCTAAACACCTGTGTGTGGGGAATTCCTAAACTGTGATGTATGCTGAGTCAGATGAGTTGTAAGGATTTTTTTAAATGAAAAGCCTCCTTGCTCCTATTTGGTTTTTAAGTTGTGCCGTGTAGGTGTAAATACCAATCCACAATAAAACAACATTGGCTTTTTATGTACGAGAATTTACAAAGACTATTCTTCAGTAATAAATAAAAAGGTAAAAATTTTGGGTCGTACTGTAATTCTAATTTGGAAGAACTACACTACTACTACATGCTTATTATTAATTTTATAGCCTCTAAATATAGGAATATAATTACACTAATTACCTTCTTGGTGACGTACGTTGCTACTTAGAACTACAAAAAAACAGGAAATACTTTTGAATGGCGACGAGGTATAGTAGATAACACATGTTAATATTTGGATGGCTCTTGTTTGAATGAAATAAACCCTTTTACCTAAATTCTTTAAATGTGAATTATGGAGAATCTTTTTGTATATATTTACAGAGTTACTTGATTTTGTCTTTATGTCAGGTAACTTTAATAGAAAATAATTTATGAGACTTCTCTTCATTTCTCAGAGGTTAGTGACGTATTTCTATTCTAAAAATAATGTCAATATAGTTTTAATAATATTATTTTAAAATATACGAAAATCATTTCTAGTTTTTACGTGTTTAATAATTTTGTCCTCTTTTAATTAATCGTTTGAAATATATTAAAACTTTTAATGTTTTCGCCTTGGTAGCATTTACGAATATATAAAAGAATCATATGTTTCATTTGATAGCCTTATTCGAGACAATCACGGTTTTTTACGCGCACATATATCGCGTTGCTGATAATATTGACGCATAAACACTTACTGATAAAACGCTTCTACTTATAGCAGTCTAATTACGAACGAATGAGTTGATCCGTTGATTTGTCTAGACGAAGTCTGGAGTGTTTGAAAACTATAAAAAAACATGATATATCTTGAAGGTCATGACTTATCTTAAATTATAATTTGTTTATGTGAAAATATATGTTTTACTTTATAACAGACACAATATGAGTTTCATTTATCTATGTATTGTGCATATAATTAAAGTTTTGTTTTTATATAATAAAGTAGCTGATACCTACGATTTGGCGTCCTTGTTTATTTGTCGCAACAATATCTTTTATATACGGAGGTCAAACCTTAAGCGTCACACCGCTTGTCCTACTTCTGCGTAATAGAAAAATACATCGCTGAACGCGTAGTGTTTATGAAGATCGTCTCTTTAATACTGTGTTAATAATATTATAAAAAACTAGCCTCTGCCCGCGACTTTGTTCGCGTGAGGTTACTTTGGGCTAACGCTAACACGCAGCGGAAGTTCTCAAGGGAGAAAGAAACCAATTTTGAAACATTCTTCATTGGTGCTCCGCTCCTATTAGTCTTAGCGTGATTATTTATATAACTATTCTTGATAAATAAGCTATATAACACTGAAAGAATGTTTTAAATCGGACCAGTAGTTCCTGAGATTACCCATACGACGTCACAAACTCACAACGTCACAAATTCACAAACTTTACCTCTTTATATTAGTATAGATTAAACTATACTTATTTTTTATGTAAGTACCAAGTGTCTAAGAAATAAAAGAAAAATCGATCTAATCGTTTTTGTGGGCTGCATTCGTAACGGCAGATCTTTATTACTGTATTTATATATAGATATCAGTTTTTATGCATAACCTTGGATTTTAAAACTCTTGCTCATATTGGATCAATGAATAAGTTATGGTAAAAGGTGAAAAAGATGAACAAAAACGTGAATTACAAGTCAAGGTCGTTTTATCACTTACGTAACGATTATATAATTTGAAAATAGTATCTAATTTGTGTGTGCAATGTTTGCAACTTTGTAGGGGAGAGATCACGAGCACGACGTTCAAAATTGTCAATTCGTGCAAGGCTAATTTACGGATGTTTTCTAATTCGATCCGATTTTATGCGGAATATAATATGCTGATGGGCCACGAGTTAATCCTCTGTGGAGGCGAAATTGTCGGTTTACCATCGTAGTGTGTCTCATATTCCTGGAAAATAACGTTATTTTGGGTAACCGGTTTACTTTGGTTAATGTAATTTTTGTTACAAAAAAAACGCTATATAATGCATCTGATATAGAGAAAAAAAAAACTATTGTGTACCTTTATTAATTACTAGCTTCTGTCGACTTCGTTCGCGTGGAATAGTTACATTACGCTAACGCTAACACGAAGTGGAAGCTCTCAGAAGAATAAAACGGTATTGAAAGATTCTTTATTGGTGCTCCGCTCGTATTGGTCTTAGCGTGATGATTATTTATATATATATGAAAGAATTTTTCAAATCGGACTAGTAGTTCCTGAGAGTACCCCCTATATCGTCTTTACCTCTTTATAATATTAGTATAGAGTAGCGAGCCTGGCTGGCGGTACCTCTCTCTGAAGATAAAAAAAAACCATGACAAATTGTATACCTAAACCTTCCTCACGAATCACTTTATCTACTGGTGAAAACCGCATGATAATCAGTTCAGTAGTTTTTAAGTTGATAGCGAACAGATCGACAGACAGTCTTGGCATAGGACTTTGTTTTAAAATAAGTAATAATAATGATTTTGGATTATCTGATTCAGAATTATGTTTCATGAGTTCATTTCACGTGTACTAATGATATCATTTGTGTAGAATGTACACCGAAACTTTAAAATATAGTTTGAATAATAGTGAATACACGAATATATATTTATCATTCTATATTCTATATACATAATAAGTATGTTGGTAGTTGTGTGGCGCATTGACGTCATCTCACATGAGTCTCGCCTCCAACTCGTCATACGTCAGCGATAGCGATTAACGTAACTGATGAATATGTATGTTTTAACATCATTTTACTGCGATTAACTCCTTATCACTTGTTTTTTATACGGAGATCTTTAGTGTATTACTCATTTTTAATTATTATATGACAAATGTTGTTCCCAATTTTTTGTTATATTGTCGGGGACTTACTTTGAGTATCTCATTAAAAATAATGAAAGATTATTCATATAGTGTATGTGTATTATATGTATTAAATATTACTGACCGGGTATAAATATTTCGTTTTTGAAGCCACCAAAAAATTACTTATTTAATATTACAGTTTGTATGTGTTATGTACGTATAAATCTCTATATTGACGATTTTATCTTTATAAAAGAGAGTATTTCTGTTAAACTTGAGTGACATCAATGACGTAACGTTCTGTGCAGTCGTGGGACGCATTTTTCCGCAATGCGACTAATGGCGCCCAACCTGGTGCAGCTTATACTCCACCGCCGAATTTGGCGCCCTATAACAGAAATGAAGTGCCGCTCACATCGCTCGTGCCAAGTAGCGGCGGAATGCCATCTATTTCAGCAGGTTTGTTTATTTACATATATATTAACCAAAGATAATTATGAGTTTTTAAAGAAACTGAAAAATAATCTTTATAAAATGAAAGGGTCTCCATTTAACAGACAATTTTTACAGGCTCGCCCATTAATGAGAAGATTATCGACGATCATCTCGCAGTTCAGGCTATCATCAGAAGTTATCAGGTGAAAGATGTTCTACAACTTTATGTTTTATCTTTGTTATTTTTTTGCACATTTTGTTCTACACATGTATAACCATATACGTATTATGTCGCTATGTGTTTTATGTCTAGGCACAGTTTAATTCGTATAGGTACGCGCCAAGAAAACCTAAGTACACATAAGTAAAACGCTGCTAAAACCATTTCATAAAAATTTACAGCTGATAATGTGTTCAAACGTGACTTTATTACACATTCCGTTGAGCGTAAACTTATTCATAACTCATCACGAGGTGTTACATATATTTCACATTTCGTTTTACTGATTTATATGCAAATATACGGCTTAGTCTCATAACAAGAATTGTTCTGTGAAATAACAAAAGGTAATTTGTGGTTGGTAGGGAGGCGTTGAATTGGGATATAGAGATATACGAATATCCATTGGTCATTGCAACTGCATGTGTATACATTAGCATTGCGGTTACAAGACTAGAATGAACACGTCCAAATTGCAATATACGACCTAGCGGCAACGTGTCTGGTAATGCAATAAACGTTATTTACGACGGATCAATATTAGGTCCGGTTATAGGGAGTTGTGCCAAATAGCGGGAGATCTGTTCAAGTCGCTAGGTCGTTATTATGATTTGGGCTACAAATATGACGTGATGGCGGGTGCGTGACAGGCTCGCGGTCACCTGGCGGCCGATGTGGACCCTCTCGGCATCAAGACAGCCAACCTGCCCGAACTGGGCATGCGCGCGCCTCGCTCCGAGCTCATCATGAGGAAATATTTCAATTTCGGTACGCAGGAAACATGAAAAATGTTGCTCTCGACTACATATGGAAGCAATCACAATCGCATTGTTGAATAATTCACATGAATATTGAATTTGCCTGCCCATTGATTGTTGTGTTGAGCATCGATATTATAATACACGTACTCATTTGGACTAACTAATTGCAAGAGATATTGTTGACTTAGAGGACACTTTCGATTTTGTAATTACTAGAACGGAATTTGTCTTAAATAGATTAGTTATTAGAATAACTGAATAAGTAAATATAACATATAATGTAGCCGTAAAAGTTTAGTCTGTACTTGGTATTGTAATATCATTATTTGAACACACTAAGGAAGAATTGCATGTGTGATGATTTGCTCTTCATAAGGATCTGGTTTCAAGTTTTTATTTGCAGTAGTTTCTCGATAGACGCTAATCAAGTTAACGGACTCAATATTATTTAGGCACAATTGACTAAATTAGTAGTAGCTTCATTAATACGTATAAAGTGGATTTTGGTGTAGACTTTTTATACTTGTTACAGTTGAAATCTATTTACAGCCAGTTGTGTGTATCGTCATTGAGTTTGTTAAATGGAATAAAAAATATATTAAATGATATAACAGCATCGTCCATTGTTGATAAATCTCTATCATCGACAGTGTTATTTGTAAATTTAATAATAATGATAACATGATTAGTTATGGGATTGTGTGAAATTTTATTGTTATTACTAACCGTGTACACAGACCGACCATGAGAATTGCTAGTCTCAAAAAAAAAAACTAAAACTATAATGTATTAAACACATCATTAAGTATCTAAATTTTATCTGTAGTTTGGTGCATATAAATCAAATAGGTTTCCAGGTTACCTTATCTAGTTGACGGTTTGTTTTCTTTATTTAATATTGTACAGTTATATTTATTTAACCGCATTAACTTATGTTTAAAAAATAATATACTTTGTATTGAATGAGGGGTTTGCTCTTTGTAGTCGTCTTTGTGAAGGATACCTTTTGTTTATTATTTTTGTTTGCTCCGTCGTGGAGGTGCAGTGTGGTGGGTGTAAATATTCAGAACGATTGTTGTTATGAGGATTGTTTTCCCACACTCGATGTAGTCACGGGGTCACCTCGTCGCTCAGCTCGATCCATTGGGAATATCAACCGGTGATCCGATATCGAGCTGCGACTGGCACGGCGGCATGCGAGCCTTCGCTAACGAAGCTGTTATTAGACAACATGTACGATTCGGTATGAACGATTTCAATCCCTAAGTATTGCTATATTGGAATTATTGGGACGTTAACTGGTCGATAAGTCTGTTTTCATTAGGATATTCATTTATAAATTTCACTATTCAATAAAATGCTTCAATATCATTTACAATGTTATTACCAAGATAAGATACTCTAGATAAATGGATTATACCATTAAGTTTATGTAAGTGTAGACCGAATGATTGTCCAGTTTATGTTCTTTTAATAAACAATAAGCAATACGACCTCTAAATTGGTATAGGGTTCTAATCTTCGGTCGCACGCGTTATCGAGCAGCACTTAAGTACTGTAGTATGTAGAACCTTCTGCTTAATATTTTATAAGGGTCTTTTCACACTATTCTGATCCATAGTAGTAGCTCTTAGTTTTGCTTCGTACTTGCTGCTTAGTTAGAGATTCATGGACTTCCTTAGTGGGAACATTTGAAAATTGGTTGGTGCTTGGTACTTATCTTTCACTTAATGATATTTCGATTTCTACATACTTTGATGTTATAAATATTATGTTTAGACTATGTATTTGTATACATTGGGTAAGACTACCAATTTGCTACATTTAAATGAAGAATGATCGGCTGTACTTTTTAAATAGTCAAAAATTGAGACTAGCTCTTTGATAATTCGGTCCATAAAGATCAAGGAATACTAATAAATGTAAACTCACATTCACTTTCATATAATCAAATCTTCATTACAAAATGTAAATATTAAATGCATCATACTTCTTTATAACGGCTTTATTAGATTTTACTAATACATATGATCATATTCCTTTACTAGAATATATTGGATATTACTATAAGCGTAAAAACAATATGTTCATTAATTAAAAAGGTTATGTTGCGGCAATTAGATATACATTATAAGATTTTTTTAGGAAGACGTATGGCATGAAACATATCGAATAATCCTTTAAGGTAAAGACCCTAAGTAGTAGAATGAAAAATGTGAGTTGTATAGGTAAAGTTGTATATTATTCTTGTAGTTTAATTAACGTGAATTGGAAGTACGCTGTACAATATTAAGATTACCTAGTATTAATATTGTCATAAGGTTGTAGTAATATGTTAAAAATTGTCTAAACTAATCCGATAAGTATCTCATGTGTATTTTTGTTTACTTTTACATTGACACTACATTATACGGCTATCAAAGTTGTACGAGTCAGCTTGGTGTGATGAGAGATATTGCCAGATCGTGTTGTGTGTGTTGTGGTGCTTACGTATATAAATAACAAATAACATGAATATTTATGCGAATCGTTCGATAATATGCCAAGTTCAAGAAAACCGTTTTCTAAGGTTGCACATTTGCAGGATGCACAGATAATATATTGATGTCAACGGTCCTTGCTAAACATTGCTTTGTCCATAAAACAGCGTCGTGTAATTTTTAACTTACACAAATCTTATGTTAACCACAATAACACTTAACGTTTTAATTGAAATATATAGTTATTTGTGTTCATACATTACTTTCAATATTTCTTTATTAACTTTAAACGATTAATTTTAATAACTGTGTTTTAGCTTGTTATGTTTATTTGTTTGTATGGAATAATTAAATTAGTATGCGTGCTGTCGCATTTTCACATACTAAACAGAGTATGTTGTAAACTAAAAAACAGATCCGGGGACACCATATAGCGAAACTTGATCCGTTGGAGATAGCAAACAGCGATTTGGCCGGTAAAAACCCACGGGAGGTGATATACAACAGCTACAGGTTTGGTAAGAAGACAACAGAACCCGAATCACATAGAAAGCACCCAGACCGATCAATGTTGTCTCATAAACAGTAGTGGTTATGGCGGACCAGTAAACGTATTTTACCTCCTAACGCAAAACAACTCGTATAAGAGATATTATTGTTTAATTAAATTATAATTCGGACGGAGATTCGGGTTTTTATTAAATACATTATGAACAGACTTACCTCGTTGCACGACTTACTTCATTGAAGGATTGGGTATAAGATAAAATCTTGTTTTTTTTTAGTTTGCATTTTTATTTACTTCAGAGGACCGGTGATATCTGTTCCTAAGTTATTTGACAAGCTGTAAGCCATAACTACGTAAATTCATGTACATATATATATATAATATTTATGTAATGCACGTGTACCTCGGCATGCACGCTCGTTTAATCAACCCAGGTGTTTTGGTATATCAGAATGACTGCACGGTATTTGGATATGTAATAATGCATATGAGGTTTGTCAACGCATGAGGATGTAACGGAATCGCATGGTTTCACTTCTCTGGTTTTTTTTTTGTACATCGAAACGGTATATCTATAGAGTGCTTTACAAAATTTCAGTGTAAAATAAAAGCAAATTTCTTGTTTGACATTGACTCGGGATAGCCGAGATCGCTACATATGTTTTTCTACAGCATATATACGTTTGTGTTGGAGTAAAGCCAAATAATTGTCTTGGTTCAGGGACCATTGAATAAAACTATTTCGTTTTCATCTCACAGTGTCGGGTATTTTATGTAATAAGTTTTTATTATAGAAGTATCTATTATCATTAATGTATGAATCATAGTATTAAACAATAAAGATAATAGAAACTATACCTCTAGGTCAGTAGAATAGCTTCGGGTCAATATTACAAGAATACATTTATTTTAAAACTAATATAGGCTTTGAGGTTGGTAAATTAATAACTAATCTAAATAGTAAAACACGAATATTATTTTTCTTCATAGACTCTTTGTATTTTAGACACCACACAAACAAATCCTTTTCACAAAATATGTTCTATCACGTATTCATAATAATGCTAGTAAAGGGATATGATATTTCAAATGTTGAATCGGCTTTTTATGTGCTTCCATTCTTTTCGGCTTCACCTTTTTTATGATACCTCATATTTATGTATGAACAATTCAGAATTTGTTGTAACTCTTGTTTTAAACATAGCGAATCTTCCCACTCTTATGATTTCTTTGTATTATAGATGAAGCCGACATGGATAGGGTGTTTAAATTGCCTTCGACGACATTCATTGGCGAGAAAGAGAAGGCCTTACCGTTGAGGTAATGTATACTGTTCTATTTTAATATCTGTATATATAAATAAACTTGAACGCTGTTATTACAAAAAAGTTCAATACGTGTTGAATACTTGCTTTAAAAAGGTTTCGTATTAAATGCACCGCGCTCGCCCGAGGCAAGTTCGCGTTATCTTTTTCTGTAAGTCTTAACCTAATCAAAGCGAGACAAAAGAGCAAGATGGTAAACATTTAGCGAGCGCTATGCGTTTGATACGAAACCTTTTTAAAGCAAGTATTCATTATGTATTTAACTTTTCTGTAATAACACCAGAAGTGTTTTTTGTTTGTCCGGGTTATTGTCTTAAACGGCTTTTTGGCGACAAAATTATGGAGAACTAGAGGATTTGTCAAAGTATTGTCTTGGCTAAATATTGTTACGTTGGTACATAGGGATACGGCTTAACAAATGAAATTAAAAAAATGGTGAACTAATAATATGGCTAAGTTATTTTTTATTTATTTAATCATATGGTTAAATAGAGTGTCCATTGCATCTATTGAGATTTATGTGGAACAGTGCACCGGCCAAAAATTTAGTACTCTTTAGCACTACCCGGGGAGCACGTTCCTGAAAATGAAGGGTACACTTCCTACGAACGCGAGTAACATTCGTCCCCTAAGTAATAATACTAATAATTATACATTTAGAAAAAGAAAAAATTGAGCTGTCACGGGACACCTGGCTGATGTGAAACGTCGAAATTGTTTTGTATAAGTTATCTATATGTTAATACGTGAAGCAAATTTTTTGTATCCCTTTTTAACCTATTTCCCGTCAACGGGTGAACTTGAAATTTGGCATAGTTAAAATTTATATGGCGGAGAAGTGCAGAAAGCTGTTTATTTTATATAACATGCCTTAAAGTACATTAAATTAATTAAAATATGCACTACACACACTACTACTCGAATTTTACGCAACATATACACACATGTAAATAAAAAAGACATTTTGACTGCCGTCAATATTTACGAAGTTCAAAAGAAGTTATGAAGGAGGTTGCTATGCTCGACTGTATGTATTTTTTAACTCTTACGTTCCAATTACCATTTTTCATCCTACATTTAACAATGGTATTATAAAATATAACTATTATTGTAATGTTTATTATTTTTTATGGTGAATTCACTTCAAATGATGAATTAATAAAAAAATGAGCCAAATAATACCCTGTATTATCAAAATAAGAATTTTGTTCATAAAAGTAATCTATGACTTAGAGACCTTCGCGGTTACAATGTTCCAATTCAACCTCATGTATCAACAAAAAAGAATTTATTTTCAAAAGCCAATGGTAGTATTAAAAACGTCTTTGTCGTGGATTCACCGTTTGATTGTATTGTGTATCCATTACTTTTCCAAACGATGATACTGGGCATATAACTATTTCTCATAATGAACAGACAACATTTAATTCAATATCATCCAGTAATATCACCCCATGGTGTCGTGTAAAATTAATTAAAAATTGTGTCATGGGTTGCGATAAATTTCTTTATTTTCGTAAAATTATGTTTGGTTAAAATTTGAGCACGTGATTTTTGTTTCTAATTTATAAATAACTAGCCTCTGCCCGCGACTTCGTTCCCGTGGAATACACTAACACGCAGCAGTTCTCAAAAGGAAAAAACATCCCGATTTTGAAACATTTTACATCTGTGTTCTGCTCTTATTGGTCTTAGCGTGATGATATATAGCCTATAACCATTCTCGATGAATGAGCTATATAACACTGAAAGAATTATTCAAATCGAACAAGTAGTTCCTGAGATTACCCCCTACAACGTCACAACATCACAACGTCACAAACTCACAAACTTTACCTCTTTATAATATTAGTATAGATTTTCATTTTCATTTACACAAAGATTTTTTTTAGTGATTATATAATAAAGACCATGGCGAATGGTAAATAACTGAGTAGCCATGATGAAAACCTTTGATTATAGAAGTATACCCTTTGACAAAATAACTCTAATAAAGTTCAAACTTCAAAAAAACAATTAACTTTGGTTGAATGACGACCACTGGGCGCCCACTAGTATGCATAAAAGAACGAATTATGTCAGGAAACAGCTGTGGCATAATGACAAGATAAAGCAATATAAATTTATTCCATAATGATATTAAATGAGTATTTCGTTAATAGTGTAATGTTGGTGTTTTGCGATGCCACGTCAACAATCAAGTTTAGCCTCCGCCTATAGATGTTACACATTAAAAAAAAAACATTGTTCAGTTTCCTGAAAAGTTCTCGAATGACGTCAAAAATCGGTTCATGTGATGGAAGTTGCGGGCAGAAGCTAGATACAACTATAAAGTCCAACTTTAACGACCAATGTGGATAATATAAATGCTAAAGATCAAATAACATAATGTTATTAGTAATCATGAAATTTCTACACTTGACCTTTGAATATCAACATAGCTTGATTACTAATGATGTGTGTAATATTTTTTCAAATCATTTACATATCATATCGTTATCATTTCGTTTTGGAAAAAGGGGTCACTTGTTCAAAATAGTTTAGAAATCTCCGGTTTCAATCATTTATAAAAGATAAGGTAAATAATAGAGGCCCATTTTCTTACGAACTGTCAAAAGGTGTAACTTTTAATTATCAGATACTACTATTTATTCGTCGTATTTTAAAAGGCTGTTGGAGTTTTAAAAGTTATCAAATTATAATTACACACGATTTTATAGTATTTAATCCTAGGTTTAATAAACTACGGGCCTTGATCGTGAAATAAAAATCTTAAGTTATGTAGGTACAGTTTTCAAACAGATTTCTTGTATTGGTTTTAAAATTCCATTGAATGACTGTAATAAAAAAAAAAACATTGTGGTTAACCGAAACTATTTAAAAAACGATTGCTATAAATAGCTTAATGTTGTTTCTATTCTTGTAATGAGATCAAATTTGGCTGTTTAGGGAGATCCTGAACCGTTTGGAACAAGCCTACTGTAACAACATTGGAATTGAATTCATGTTCATCAACTCGTTGGAACAGTGCAATTGGATCAGGCAGCGTATGGAACCACCTAATGTGACAAAAATGAACCCCGACCAGAAGCGGTTAATATTGGCCCGTCTCACAAGATCTACCGGGTAAGTTTATTGGTATATAAATAAGTAGCCTTTTGTTCGCGGCTTCGCTCGCGTTCATTTAATTTTTATGTATTCCTCGGGTACAATACTTTTTCCGGATGATAGGTACACTATGACCTTTTACCTTCCCTTTTAACGTTGAAAACTAAAAACGTTGAAAATTAAAAGCTAGGTCTGATTTTCTACGTTTAAAAGTACCGTTCCCATACTTTTAAAAATCTTGGGAACAAACTTTGACTTAGGTTTTCTTAGTTCTTTATTAGTATTTGTTTTGATACTATTATTTATATGTTAAATATAACCCTGAACTACCACAGGATTGAAAGATGTGACCTTTTAAACATTCACCTGGAATTTAAAGAGGGTTACACATTCTAATATTTTTACCTAATTAGTGGATCCCAACAGATTAAAGGTTAACACATCTTTACGGTAATCATCTGTGCCTTAATAACTCTACTTAATTTACCAAACGTAAATACGAGTGACCTTCAGTTATTGGACTTGGCTAGGATAAATTTTCTTAGTCTTTTATTATGAAGATATCGCTAAGATAAAAACAAGGTCTTGATTCACATAATTGTCTTCACGATTTGGAAATTCACAAGAATAAGAGGAAATATTACACATGTAAATTAGTATTAGTGTTTTGCTAAAAAAAAAGGTATTATTATACTAATGTCCATTGTAGAAAAAGAAAACATGAGGAAAAACTTACATAGATGTTGTATTATTTATAGGAAGTATACAATTTTAAATTAAAAATTTGGATGTGAGTTAACATTACATAACTTTATTATTAAGAAGGAATCAAATCTATTAGAAAACTAGTCGTAGTTTTAAAATTAAATACAAACTTCTTTCTAAATTAATTCTTAATATAATAGCTAATTATTTTGAATTGGATAAATTCTAATATTACGTGTATAACTATTGAAGTGTATATGAATTCAGAAATATACTTTATATTTTTGCACTGAATATAAATTAATTGACAATTGATTGTTGTTGTTTTTTTCTGCTCGTGTAATTATTATTTTATTTGTGTTTGGTTTCGAAGTTACTTTTCTTTACTCCTAAAGTTAAAACTTATATATTGCTTTATAAATGCACATATGTAATTAATTACGTTATTTATGATGATAGCTGACATTATCGTTTGAAGTATTAATAAAGAGTTAGCGGAGTTATGTAATAATCCTCGTTATCCCTCGATTACGTAATTGTCAATTTATGAACAAATATAAGCGCTTGTAAACTATGAAACATCTAAATAAATTCTGCAATATCTGATTAAAACCATACATGACTATTTCACTATTTTAGTTGTTCTATTGATATTGAAAAGGTTTGATAAAATCTGGCTTAGATGTCATAGATATCAGTTAGTGTTTTGAATTGACACAGCTAAAAAATTTCAATTTGGCAGCTCATTGATTTAGATTCATACTGATAATATGTTTTGGCACTGATCGATTGTGAGCAACTAGGTCTTTTCTAGAAGATCAGATAACTAGTATAATTCGGATATTGTCATCTACATGTATACTAATATTATAAAGAGGTAGTTTGTGAGTCTGTGACCTTGTAGGGGTTAATCTCAGGAACTACTGGTCCGATATAAAAAAAATCTTTCAGTGTTATATATCTCATTTATCGAGAAAGGTTATAGGCTATATATCATCACGCTAAGACCAATAGGAGCGGAGTATCAATGAAAAATATTTTAAAATCGGGCTTTTTTTTCCTCTTGAGAGCTTCCGCTGCGTGTTAAAGTTAGCCCAATGTAACTATTACTACGCGGAGAAAGTCGTGAGCAGGGGCTGGTATCCAATATAGATCTTTGTTAGTAACAGTAATATTTATTTTCATAAGATACTTGATACAGCGAAATAAATTCAATATCCAAATAAAAACATGTTAAGCGAGAGGAAAACGAATGGTATATCCTAATAAATAAACTATCATGATTCCGTGACTTACAAAACACGATTTTTGATACGTTTTTATCTTTTACCATTTTTATACGTATGGAAAAAACAGGTTCGAGAACTTTTTGGCGAAAAAATGGTCATCAGAAAAACGATTCGGTCTCGAGGGTTGCGAGATCTTGATACCGGCCATGAAACAGGTCATCGATGTATCGACACGTCTCGGTGTAGAGTCCATCATAATGGGAATGCCACACAGAGGTAATATATTATAATAAAGTTTAAGGAATATATCTGTCCTTTTTGTAACTTGTAATTATTTTGATTGTATCTTAGTAGTGGTAAATATTATAAATTGACTCGATTTTGGTGACATTTGTTGATTTATTTGATTATAAATATGATGATACATATTAATTAAAAAAATAAAATTTTATTAATATTATAACTTTCATTGAGTGGTCCACAGAATGCTTATTTTTATAAGCTACAATTTTACCTTCCTTATTATTTTTTCAACATTTCTCATACATCAACGTTTCAGAAATGTTAAACTTATAATTCCATAGTAACAGTACAAACAGGCGCGAAGATTTGCAAGTTTGGTGAAAATTGTATGTAGATTAATCGACTTCAGCATGAATCTTGAAGATTATGGTGGAAAACACTTTTGTACAATATTTTATGTGGTATATATTATTGTAAAATTTAATTATAAAAATATTCCCCGACAAATATTTCTTTACGTCTGTAGAACGGTTAATACAGAGTACATAATAAATAAACATAAAAACAAACTACCTCTCGTTCTTAAAGGTATCTCAAATCGACAAAAAAAGGTCAGATTTAGTTGTTATAATAATATTTTCACTATTTGAACATTTTCATTTAAATCATTTCGAAAGATATCTTCAAGTAATTGTTTCCTTTCAGGTCGTCTGAATGTACTGGCCAATGTTTGCCGTAAACCTCTACACCAACTGTTCACACAGTTTGCCGGACTCGAAGCGGAGGACGATGTAAGATTTTAATTCAATGCATTTTTATAACTATTGAGTTGATAAAGTTGCCATTATGACTATAGGTATCGTTATTATATTGATAGTATTAAGGATGCAATTTAAAAAAGTTATTTACATTTTTTTATCGTACTCTATAGCTTAAATTAGTCGAGACATCTACTTATCATAAAATTTACACCTAGTCAAGCTAGTCAACGTTAATTTGTACTCGTAAATTTAAGATTGCGGCGTTTAATTTATCACTGATGTAATTGGTAGAGAATATTTTTGTCACTTGGGTTAAAAAATAAACTACTATGTGTTAGTTCATAATAATTATGCGAAGCGTGCCAAAGAAATAGACATATATATATATATATACATACACTCGAAAATATAATCCATCTTCTGCGCAGATGGGCAAAAAATGAAATGTTGTTGCGCCAGAGTTTATGTTTTTCTTTATTGATAACTATCTTATATTCGCGACTTTGTTTGTGTCGCTTAATATGTTAAGAATAGATTAAATGTGCAAGAGGAAAAATATCCTCCACATCGCTTTTCCCACATCTCTACGACAAGAGAGGACATCCCTGAATGCGTAGTGTTTAATAAATCGTAGTTTCTTAAAACCTCGTTATAATGAAAATATCCTTTTATTGATATATCGTAATAATCTTTTTTGAGATATAGAAGATCGAAGAGAAATAGATCGAATTTAGTTTTCTGGTCTATTAAAATTCTGTCCATCGTTCGACTTATAAAAAGCGCACTTCCTAACTCGCGGTTTTGTACTATACTTTTAAATAAATACTTTAAGATATTTCCCGGTCATAACCTTTTGGAGGGCCATTTTTGAGGCCCTAAGGGATAATTCAAAATAATAAAAAAACATGATTTTTTTCGAGCTCTAGAGTGGCCTAAAAATATAAAAAAAGCGAAGTGCAGGAGATATGAACGTTTATGATTAAAATATATATCGTTGAAAATTCCTTAAGCAAATCTCGTTTTAATTTTTGTGTTACGTGTTGGTTTCTGTATAATATGTTGTGTGTATTAATTATAGGGTTCTGGTGACGTGAAATATCACTTGGGTACGTACATCGAGCGGTTGAACCGCGTCACGAACAAGAACATTCGGCTGGCGGTCTGCGCGAACCCCTCGCATCTCGAGGCCGTGGATCCCGTGGTCCAGGGCAAGACAAGGGCAGAACAGTTCTACAGGGGTGATAACGAGGGAAAAAAGGTAAGCCATTCACTCACTCACTCATTCGTTCACTCACCTACTCAATCATTCACTCCCTTATATTCAATCACTCATGTGCTTACTCACTCACCACTCACTCATTTATTGTTTAAGGAACATACAGGTCATATATTTTAACATTACTTTCCCTCGACTGCCCGATCGTTATCTATGCAGTAATTATTTTCGATTCTATATGCTTTATGAAAGAAAAATGCCGGAAATACTTTCATACAAATTGTCATCCTTTTTATTACCAGTTTAGGGGTTGAATAAAAGAAAATGTATTCATCTTCGGTGTAAAGGAATGAAAATTTTTACAAACTTAGTCACGGTAATTTTAGGCTATGCGTTGATGTGTCCGCCAGTTATTCTGTTGTCTCAATTAAATTATAAAATGTAATGCAAATTATAATATTATAAATGTAGGCCAAAATCTCTAAAAGAAATGATAAACGGTCTCTAAATTATCTTGTAATTATAATAGTTATGGCAGTTATCCTTTTCGTCATATCTTAAAAATCGTCTAATATAATTATGTTAACTAAACTACTAACTGCTGTATTTCAAAACCAAAAAAAAGAAGAAAATATTAATATACTTTACTTTTTAATAACATTTTAATGAACATATGTTACGATACAAAGGTTATTTTTATGAAAAAAACATATAACGTCTATTTACAAACACGAGGAAAAATCAAAGTCTAATTAGATATCCAATCACTTGAGGCAACATTTATCAGAAACTATTGATGCTAATGAGTTCAACACTTGAGATCGATAAGAAAATGGGCAGTTCTCGTTGTTTTTATCATATTCATAATGTGGGTATGAGGGTGATATTATTACATATTTGGAATTCGAAAAATACACTAAGAAGAATTAATTATTTGCTTATCGTATCTACTCAAGTCTATACATACACCTATCATATACTCATATATTGATTGATTAATTTATTCTTATCATATTTTGGTATCTGAGTTATGGCTAAATTATTTATTTTTTCTATTGAAGATAAATAATCTCTATCTGTCGATAACCTTGTGTACTTCAATAATGTATCTTTAGATAGCTCTCTCTAATCTTAAACTTTTCTATAATACCTGAACATTTTTCGATAAAAATATTTGACATCAGTATGTAGAAGGTGATAAGTGATTTATTAATAATCGTACATAGTTACCTAAGTATATACAAGCTGAAAGCTTAAACAGTAGCAATATTTATAAAGGATACTCTGCAGTCAATTCTCGTTCTAAATTAATTAAAAAATAGGTGCTTAATATTTGACTTAATTGTCTAGAAAAATACAAAAGTTATACGCAATCCTCTACGAATCCATTTGAATCATACGGGAAATTGAAATTTACCATGTGGGATATCCTAATATTAATATTAAGAGCTGTGGCTTTCACAGGATATATTTTTCATCATTTCCAATAATATTTTCGATATATCTAAGAAAAAAAAATGTCCATTATTTGAATCAGTGTAACGTTTATATCAAAAAATTAAATCAAAAATGGCTCGACCGCTTTCGTCGAACTTTTGTGCACGGAAAGTGGGAGTTATGGTCGAATAGATATGCTATAAAATATCAGTAACAGTTTAGAAACTATAAAATACGAGAATAAATAAATTTATGAGGCGAGAAGAATTACTTTGTAATGTCACGTGGGGAAGCTCCGACAAAGTTAATATGTCAATGTCACATCATGGTTATCTTGACTATTATTATTTTGAAATGTATTTTTTTTAATATGAAAGAAGCAATATTTTAAATATATTTAATATGATTGTCAGTTCACTCTCAATTTTGTTTAAATTTAAACGAACATTCAATTTGTACATTTGGACAAGGAAATTATTTTAGTTGTATGTTTATAATACACTCATCAAAAAAGTCTAAGCAACATGTACTAATTTAAATTTTAGGATGGTTTTTCACATTATAACGTTGTATTTTATTTTATCTTTAGGGTTCTATGATGTAAAAATAACAGCTGTTGTCTTTATAAGTTCTTTTAATAACAGAAATGAACAATATTAGAATATACTGTAGAAACTAAGATACATAAGAAACTAAACTTTTTTCTTACAAAATGAAATTTCTAAAGAAAATGTATTTATTGTGAAAGAATAGAACAATTTAATACAAAGTATGGTCTCCTCTGCTATTCAGAACTTGTCGGTAACGATTATTCATTGAATTAATGAGATTGTTTATGTCATCTTGCGGTATTCGCTCCCAATGGAATTGTAGTAAATCCTTCAGCTGTTGGGTCCAAGTTCTTCAAAACACGTCTCTGGTGCATGTCCCATGCGTGCTCGATTGGGTTGAGATCTGGCGATTGTGCAGGCCAGGGCAATACCCGGATCTTCTCCGTTGCAAAGTATTCACTGGTTCTCCGAGCTGTATGTGAACGCGCATTGTCATGCATTAATCTAAAATCGGAGCCAAAGGTTTGTGCAAATGGGTAGACATAAGATCTGACAATATCCTCAATGTAATTTTCAGCATTCACGTTTCTATTTACAAAAACGAGCTCAGTTCGCCTGTTCTTCATAATACCCGCCCATAACATAACTGTTGAGCCGCTGTGTGGATGAACTTCCTGTACACACCTGAGCCTTTCAGTATTTCCGGGCCGACGATACACTCGCACCCTTCTTGTATCAGGCTTAAACCCGAACCGCGATTCATCGGAATACATAATTTTATCCCATAGTTCCTAGGTCCATGTTATGCGTTCTCTACACCATTAATATCGACGAGCGCGATTCCCGTGACGTATCGGTGGGCACCTGATTGGGCGTTGAGCTCGTAGGCCGTACTCATGCAGTCGATTTCGCACAGTTTGAGGACTTACATCAACACTACTTGAAATTTGTAGCCTCAAAGTTATCTCTCGAGCGGTTAACATTGGCTGGCGTCTTGCAGTCAGTTGTATGTACCGGTCTTGTCGAGTGGTTGTACTCCTTTTACGGCCTGGATGCTGTTCAGCGGGTTCTCCTGTATTATTGTAGCGCTGCCAAAGACGACAAATAACACTTCTATGAATGCCAAAATGTCGAGATACCTGAGATTGATTACTTCACGCTTGCAACTTCCCTACAGCTCTTTGCATTTCATCTGCCATCAAATGACGTCGCTTCATGACGTAAAGAATATCTAACAATTCAATTTTGTCGCTAACTTTATTTAAATGGTTGGTAAAATTATAAAATCAAGACTAAACGTAGCAATCAAAACGCACCTTAATTCAAACAAATTCGCAGTCATTTGAATTTTATGAAGAAACAAAACATAATCAAATTTTTTTTTACAACCAGCCAATATGTCATTAATAACAAAAAAGTTTACTCATCTACACACCTTGTTTGAGTAAATACTCAGAAATTAATTAATATAAATGGTAAGATTTGTAATATCACGCATGTTGCTTTGACTTTTTTGATGTGTTTATTTTAAATTTCATGAATAACTCGCAGGAGTTAAACAAAGTATCCGTGATTTTTGTCTACTATGGGGTAGTTCAAGTAATATGTAAGCAGAGTTTTTTTCATTTCGGACCGCACCCTCAAGTTAGCAAAAGTAAGCAAAGCTCTTATGGGAGGGGGGGATTGGCGCATGCTTATGTAAATATCTATATAGATATTATTAAAACTGTTTTGGTTAAATACATACAATTTGCTGACGTAATTACCCCCCATCCCCGATGCCGTCACGAATAAGCAAATCAAGGACCTCCTAACCCGACCCCAAAGGTTACGTAATACTTTAATGCCCCCTAATGGATAATAAAATAAAAAAAAATCATATATTCATAAAATCAGATAAAAGAACTATAAATAAATGTGTTCTCAGGTTATGTCAATTCTTCTTCACGGTGACGCAGCGTTCGCTGGTCAGGGTGTTGTGTTTGAAACTATGCACTTGTCGGACCTCCCTGCCTACACCACCCACGGAACTATTCACATAGTAGTCAACAATCAGATCGGTTTCACCACCGATCCCAGGCATTCGCGTTCATCTGCCTATTGCACAGGTATGTATATACTTTATAAACACTCAAGTGTGTTTCTGTTTAGTTAAGTCTGTCTCTCTGTTTGTTTGTTTGTCAGACTTGTTATGTAATAATCTTTACGTTAGACATAGTAGTAAAGTAATCTGTCTGTTTGTTTCTTTTAGACGTGGCGCGAGTGGTGAACGCGCCGATATTCCACGTGAACAGCGACAACCCCGAGGCGGTGATGCACGTGTGCAACGTGGCTGCGGAGTGGCGCGCCACCTTCCACAAGGACGTCGTCATCGACATCGTGTCTTACCGACGCAACGGCCACAACGAGGTCGACGAGCCCATGTTCACGCAGCCGCTCATGTACCAGAAAATAAGGAAAACCAAACCCGGTAACTACATACACATACCATACATATATCATACATATACCATACATACACTATACGTATACCATACGTATACTATACGTAAACCATACGTATACCATGCATTTACATACATACATTTGACAAGATGTGGTCATGGGAGGTGTATTAGGGTCTTGATTGAGTGGTGGTAGGGAGAGAGCAGGCGAAGTGTGGGAAAACCAGTAATGGGATATAAAGTTGGGTTGACGACAGCATAAACCTTATGGGGAAAACCTGGACAGTACTGGCACAGTATTGAAAAGAACAGTGTAAAAAGGAGGCGTATACCCTGCTGTGTGCCGATAAGATCTGTCCATAATGTTGATGACATACATTCTAGATTACTTAATATATATATATATGTATGCAAAAGGAAAAAAAAAACTGGATTTCATAAAAAGACTGGCATGATGTGAAATACTAGAGACTGGGAAAAACTGATCATTCCATTAATCAAACTCAATAAGAATAGTAACAGTTTTTTAGGTAATAGTGTTGTGTTTTACACCAAAGTACCAAAACACATTACCGATTTATATTTTTAATTAGTATTCATAAAAAATTACTTAATAAATATATGTTGGTTCCAGGCATTTAAATGCTTAATTATTTCTAGCTTTGGAGAAATATGCTGATCAGCTCATCGCCGAGGGTGTAGTCACAGCTGAAGAAGTGAAGGATGTTAAGGATAAGTACGAAAAGATCTGTGAGGATGCCTATAATCAGGCAAAACAGGAAACCCACATCAAGTACAAGGATTGGCTCGACTCACCATGGTCTGGATTCTTCGAAGGAAAAGACCCATTGAAGGTCAGTGTAATATTTTTTATTTTGTGGTGTCATTTTCCTAAGATGTTTTTGTCGTTGTTTAAGATCTACAGACCAAAATAAATAAACACTCTTAATAATAGTGAATAATAAGAAGTTTTGCTAAAAAATGTAATTAAAAATAAATAAATTTGCAAAACTGTTTTATATGAGCAAATATCAAGTTCTTTACATCCCCAATCAACCTTGTCCCATTTTGTCATTGTAAGCGACACTCCTTCACCCTACATAAGTGCGAACGTATTTTCTACGCAGATTTGTCATATTAGATATGAGATGTCAACCATGGGATTGCGTATTTTCTGAACCGACCCTATAATCATATGTAGGATTAGTCATATTAGATGTCACTCACGGGCGTGCGTATTTTTTGAACCTACCCTATACTCAGATGTGTCAGATTTGTCATATTTGATGTCAGATGTCAACCACGGGTGTGGTGGAGGAGACTCTGGTACACATCGGTAGAAGGTTCTCGTCGCCGCCGCCCAACGCAGCCGAGTTCGAGATCCACAAGGGCTTGCTCCGCATCCTCAAGTCCCGCATGGAGATGGTCGACAACAGAACTGTAGACTGGGCTCTTGCTGAAGCGATGGCTTTTGGATCTCTTCTCAAGGAGGGTATTCATGTCAGGCTTTCCGGAGAGGATGTTGAACGTGGAACATTCTCGCACAGGTGAAATATGATTTTTCCTTAATATTGTTAACAACAAAATCTTACAGATTATTATTGCCATTGTCGAGGAAATATTGATATTACAAAGGTCTTGCGATAATTTTAATATGCTAACATCATCATGACCCCTTTGTCAAAACTTTCAAAGAAGTTTTGTGACATCTCGGAATTCATGTTTCACGGTGTTATTTTACATAAACTTCACTCATGCCAATAACATAAATATATTACTTATAGAGTGAAATATCACACAAAACTATGAATAAAACATAACTGCCATTACATGATTGACTAAGATCCGCGCTAAAATCTCTGGCTACAAATTTGCTGTCAATGTTTGTTTTATTTTTTTTTTTAATTATGTTTTGGTTGGATTTTTGTGTTTTAAGTATAATTTATTTCCTTGTTAGAATTTGCTTGGGAGATTTTGTGGTAATTGAACATGTTTGTAAACAAAATATATCACGTAAAACATCATCAGTATACTACGTAACATGAGATCGCATATTTTAACTTAAATATTAAAATAGAAAATTAAAACTTCTGTCAAAATTGATGTGAATTTAAGATATTGTTAATTACCAGGCATCACGTGCTTCATCATCAGAAAGTAGATAAAGCTACTTACTGCCCGCTGGCGCACTTGTACCCGGACCAGGCTCCGTACACTGTATGCAACAGCTCACTCTCTGAGTACGGTATGTACACTTTATACACTGTTGCTAATTATCTACTCAATTACTTTGATTTATTTTTGATTAAAAATATACTTTAGATGGTTAAATAACAATATAGTAGGATTTTTTGATCTGTTAAATATCATTCATTATCTGTTAAATATCATTCATTTTCTGTTAAATATCATTCATTGATCTAAAAACAAAATGTTATATATATATGCATGAAGGCACTCATTTGAACAAAAAAAAAGAGCAGTAGTATTATTTTTTAACGGTCGGTAAATTAATGTTTTAAAAAATATGTACATTTTTGTAAAATGTATATTATAATATTTATCTATATGAATAAAAATTTATTGCGGAATCAATTCAGAACAGCTGCACTTGTTTGGGTAATTTCTCTTTTGTCATATTTGTAATTGATAGGTCCAGGTTTGTATGTTAAGAGAATTGAATAGTCTTATGGAATAGTGAAAAGTCTGTCTTAAAATATTTCCATATAAAAAGCGAGTGAGTGAGATAGGAAACTTTAAGGAAATCTTGAAAATTAATGTTAGACTTGAGAAATTTAAATTCAGTCATTTAATTGCCATTTTATCTTATTATTATTGTTATATTATATTATTATTATATTATATTAACGGCCGTAAGAGGTGTACCGCTCATTCCTTTATACATGCTTCCTGGGACAAATAGAGTAATCATTCAATTACAATAAAAAATGGATACTCTTTTACTGATATGATAAATAAAGAATGTAAAAGGAAGATTTGGTTTCATTTAGTGGGGCTGGTAGTTAGTGTTACATTAGACTTTTTGTTCAAACTGATTACGCTATTGACCTAGCAAGGTCTTGACAGTTTCACCGGACTACTGTGTTACATTACAAATACTAATCGAAATTACTATATACGAGGTGAATGCTTAGACACTAGTAATTTTTATAGAAGATACTCTGCACTCGATTCTCGTTCTAAAACAATTAAAAAAATAGGTGTTTAATATTTCACTTAATTATCTAGAAACTTACATAAATTATACTCAATACTCTAAGCGTCTATTCAAAGTACAGTGTCAATGACCGTCAGGTGAACCCAAACAAGTAACAAAGAATAATTTCTTAAAATTTGAACAAACAATAGGGTATATTGTCTGTTCTATTATCGAAAGTTATTAACTCCGGGTCGCTGCTCGAAGGCCTATAACTGGTCATTCAACCTAGGTTTATTTAAGTTACTTTTCATATTTTTGAAATTCTTAGACTTTACCTAAGGTTCTCTTTGTTGTCTATTAGTATTTATTTTCATATTATTATTTTATGTGTTAAATCTGACCATGAATTGTCATATCCCAGAATATTGGCTTTAAATAACTTCCATTAATAATGACATCGTTAATAAATATGTCGTTTGTGATATTGGCACCAGGTGTCCTCGGATTCGAAGTCGGGTACTCTGTGACGAACCCGAACGCGTTGGTGTTGTGGGAGGCTCAGTTCGGGGACTTCAACAACGTGGCTCAGTGCATCATCGACCAGTTTATATCGAGCGGACAGGCCAAGTGGGTGCGACAGTCCGGGATCGTGCTGCTTCAGCCTCACGGAATGGAGGGAATGGTTCGTATATCTTGGTATTTTTCATTTCTTTTCTCGTGTCAACCTCTATGAGGTCGGAAAAACTCCTCTATAAGGGCTCTCCAAGCCGCAGTAATAAAGAAAAAAAAATTGAAAAAATATCAATACATAGTATAAAACAAAGTCCTCTGCCGCGTCTGTCTGTCTGTTTGGTTGCGATAAACTCAAAAATTATTGAACGGACTTGTATGCGGATTTCACTCGTAGATAAAGTGATTCATGAAGAAGGTTTATAAGGTATATAATTTGTCAGGTTTTTTTTATTATTAAGGCAGGACAGTGTCTGATAGTTTTTACTAAGAAAATGTAATCTATATTAATATTATAAAGCTGGAGGGTTTGTTTCATTGAACGTGCTAATTTCAGGAACTACTGGTTCTTTCAGTGCTAGATAGCTCATTTATCGAGAAAGGCTACTATACCATCATGCTAAGACCAATAGAAATGGAGCACCAATGAAGTATGTTTCTAGATCGTTTTTTTTTTTGAGTGCTTCCGCTGTGTATTACCGTTAGCCCAAAGTCACTATTCCATGCGGATGAAGTCGCAAGCAGCTGCTAGTTAAATGATTACCTTACAGTAACATTATGCTGATAGACGACGAGTTAACTTTCATTGCGTTTGCAATGTCTACCTCAATTTATGAAACACACGGCTATATTTAATATAGCAAAAACAAGGATACTCCAAGCAGCAGTGAAGTGATTGAATTATTGCATAAAAATTTTGTTAAAAGTCTGCATTGATCGAAGTTACGACAAGCGAATTTAAGAAGTTTCTTGGGTTATTGATATTGATGGTATAAACTAAAATAGATTATTAGAGAAATTACTGCCTAACGGACCATTTGGTTGAATCACCAACATTCCTTAAAATTATGAGTAGGATGAGGTTCGAGCAAATCCCTACATTTTCCCATCTTAGTGATAATGTACACAATGTACTTAGTGCACACAGATTCTTACAAAATGATCTTGTTTCATTATTGTATTCGTAATTATTTGGTTTAACCAGGGTCCAGAACACTCCTCGGCTCGTTTGGAAAGGTTCCTGCAGATGTGCTCCGACGATCCGGACTACATGCCACCAGAAAGCCCAGATTATGAAGGTAAATTGAATTATTTCCTAAATTTTGCTACGTGGTAGAGCCATGCCGAAGCTGTCACTGGCTTCAGCATGAATGGGTCGGCTCGCCTGGGGTAGCACGACCCGACCTACAGAAACACCGAGGTGAAGTAACATTGCTTGCATTGTTGAGTTTCGTTTGGTCAGCGAGAGTACCGGAAGCCCACCTCTTCTCACCTTCCCCCTCCCCCAACACACTCCCCTGGTGTTGCAAGTGTCTATGGACGGTGGCGATTACTTAACATCAGGTGATCCACATGTTCGTTTGCCTCCTATGACTTAAAAAAAATATATATATCTATATATTAATACGTGAAGCAAATATTTTGTATCCCTTTTTAACCTACTTGTCGTAAACGGGTGAACTTGAAATTTGGCATAGTTAAAGTTTATATGGCGGAGAAGTGCAGAAAGCTACTACTCGAATTTTACACAACATATACACACATGTAAATATAAAAGACATTTTGACAGCCGTCAATAACGAGTAGTATTATTGGCATAATAGACTTCAAAAGATATTGCGAAGGAGGTTGCTATGCTCGACTGTATGTATTTCAATTAACCGACTTCGAAAAAGGAGGAGGTTACTATGTTCGGTTGTATGTATTTTTTCATGTATTTTAATCGATACCTTCGTCAATTGCGAGCCGATTTTAATGATTCTTTTTGTATTTGAATTGGTTATACTCAGAGGTGATCTCATATAAATTCACAAGAAATATTCAACCCCTAAGGAGGTGAAATATCGTTTATATGATTTTCACCCACTTTGTGTCTACGTATTTTCGTCTACTTCGAACGGATTTCAATAATTTTATTTGAATTACCGATACTTGGAGACAATGTTCTTCATATAAAAAAAATGTTTCAACCATAAGGGGTGAAAATAAAGGGATGAATAAGTGAACTACCCATAAAAATAAAAAAAAATACATAACTCACCCTACTGTTCGAATTTTACACAACATATACAGATTCTACTGTATATCCATTACTTTTCCAAAAGATGATACTGGGTATATCACTATTTCTCATAATGAACAGACTACATTTAATTCAATATCACCCACAAATACCACCCAGTCATGGTGTCATGTAAAATTAATTAAAAATTGTGTCATGTCATTATGTCATGGGTTGCGATAAATTTCTTTATTTTCTTAAAGTTATATTTACTTAGAATTTGAGAGCCTTACCACCTGTTTTTTGGTTGAACTCTAAAATTAATTTCGATTTTCATTTACACATAGATTTTTTATGATTATATAATTAAAAATCATGGCAAATGGCAAATAACTGAGTAACCATGATGAAAACTTTTGATTATAGAAGTATGTCCTTTGACAAAAGTGTTAAAAAGTTCAAACATTAAAAAATCAATGAACTATGGTCGAATGTCGACCATTGGGCGCCCACTAGTATATATAAATTCATAAATGAAATGGATTAATTGAAAATATTTGTTAAAAAACTATTAAAGTCATGAGGCATTGGGATTCTACTGCGAATATCTTCGAAATGGTTTGAGTAATCGATTAACCACAAGAGACCTTTTTTGTAGAACGTTAAATTTCCCATAAAAATAATTGAAACTCATTTGACAATAATTATTTTTTAGTAAGTTACAAAATTTAAAACAAAAAGTTATTTTCCTTAAAATACTTCAATCTTTGACCTTGAATATCTTTTAAATGGTTCGATTAACGAAAAAAAGTAGAAGAGACCATTTTTGTAGAGTGTTCAATTTCATATAAAATATTGATGATGCAACTAGTTTAATGATCAATTGGTAAGATATGACCATTTTCATATGAGACTAAATTAAAAATGGAAAACTATGATGAGCATAATCTTCCCGTTAATATTAAGAGGTCAGATTCAGTAAGCAATTTCTGGAGGTAGCTAGAAACAAGTTTTCGTGTGTCGTATCCAAAAAAAGAAACTTAATTTTTTTGACCCACCCCGATATATATATAGTAGATAATAATAAATGTCTGTATGTACGTACAGTACGTCAGCTCCACGACTGCAACTGGATCGTGGCGAACTGTTCGTCCCCCGCGTCGTACTTCCACATCCTGCGGCGTCAGATCGCGTTGCCGTTCCGCAAGCCGCTCATACTGATGACGCCCAAGTCCCTGCTGCGACATCCCGAGTGCAAATCCTCCTTTGACGATATGAAGGAGGGAACCACCTTCAGAAGGTTAGTAACTTTATAATTATATTCACTGGCGTAGCTAGCATGGGTGGAACCTGGTTATGATTGTATAGGTGTCACCCCAAAACTCAATCGATACTGTTAAAATAAAAAAAGTTATAATCGTTTATGTTTTATTAAAATATGAGTACCTATTACAAATATTTGAATATTATGTGAAATAAATTACTTTGTTAAAATTAAAATTTCTTCTTTCTAGCTTTGACACTAGCGAACTTACATGTTACTTACATTTCAGGAATAGTGTTTCTTAAACCCATAACCAATGTTGTATCTCTTCCATAATAATTTCAATGATTATCTTCATGTCCGATATACAATCCGAAAAACACGAACATTGCATTATTAACGAAATACCCAAAAACATTTGTATTTTTGCAATCATAAGATTCAAACTGTTTTCTTGCCCACTCGTTCTACTAGTGTTGCGCGTTACACGCCGACGACCTTTGATAAATGCCGCCAAACACACCGCGCCTGCGCTTAGTTGAATTTTTCTATTTTGTAGGTATTTCATAAAAAAGAATATTTACGTAATAAAATCATTACATATATTAATAATACATAAACAATCATTATTTTATGAAATAAATTAGTAATGCTTTATCTTTTCATTATGCCATAGCTGATTCCTGTCGTAATCTGTTCTTTTATGTAAATAACATATACAAAACAATTTCGATGTTTCACATCTACTAGGCGTCCTGTGACGGCTCATGTTTTTTATTCTAAAGGGGGGCTATGCAGGCATTAGTCCTGTATCACTGTGACAAGTAATGATCTATTGTAATCGCCCCACAATACTAAAGCTCCCTTGCCTAGTCCTATAGCATATACGAATACAAATTTTTTTGTTGAGAGTAGAAATTGCCTTTTTAGAACGCTTGTAAGCTTCAGTGAATGACATTCACACCAGAGGTGTTTCGGAGTCTCCTTTATCTACACTGTCATAAAAACTGCATTGCATTTAAGCCTTAGGAAATTATAGGATATTATATCTAAAAGCTGTAATTACATTACCTACATGTTATTTTCACAAAACAAATGGTGACGTGATAACGCATACATACATAAAGTCATTTTGTAACGTCACACTATCTTAGATTAAATGTGAAAATTCTCAATATCGTTAAAAAGAAATAGTTATATGTTGCTTAGATATGGGCAGATTGACGGACTTAGATCTGGTTTGCTAATTCGCCAAGTTTAACAAGGCATTGTCAAAGCGCTTAAAATGTATCTACAGCTATTTAGTTATAACATCAATGTACCATTACAACCAAGAAATCAAAAGGTTCTGGCATATTTTACCAGGTCTAAAACATTCCAAAGACCTTATGAGGGCATTTAATCGACGTAGTGCCTGAGAAGCCTTGATATTCAGTAGGAATCAATTATGGGTTTTTGTGAGAGCATTCAGTTGATACTGTCTTCTAAAGAAACATGTAATTTATGGTAACGACGATGGACAGTTTAATTAATTGACTATCGTGTATTTGATAATCTTTGCTCGTTACTCTATTATCGGTTGAGGAATTATGGCGAGAAATCGTAATAAACTATCATTCCGTAAGAAATGAAAGAATTGTTTTTATTAAACGCATTATAAAGTATGTACTGTAAAATGATTCGATAAATATTTTTACATAGAGTGATCCCCGAAGAAGGTCCCGCGGCTGAGAATCCCCAGAATGTACGCAAATTGGCTTTCTGTTCGGGCCGCGTCTACTACGACATGCTGAAGGAGAGACGTGACCGAGGACTCGAAAAAGACATCGCCATTGCTAGGTATGTATGCCATAATTGAAAGTGTTTATCACATTACTAACCAAAAACTTGCACTTATATCATCTAGATTTTATTAATACACGCATAATAATTAATTCTTGTTTGCTGAGATTAAAAATCCCCAAACTTTTTTTCTTGAAAACCACTTGTCATTTTTTTCTATAATGCGAATCCCCGTCTCACCTGTCTATTGGATTTTTATTGGCAAATTCTCTAACTTTAAATAACCTTTGATAATATATTTTTATCATTCATGTAGTAGTTATATCGTCTATTATAAGAAAGTATCATTTTAGTATATAGTATGTGCATATGTATTGTTCCATTCATGGAAATCTAAAATTAATGTCATGATTTGTTTAAATGGGTGCACTATTTGTTGACACCCATTTGCGTATCAAGGAACAGGAATTTTTAGTTATGTTGATGGTCAATCCCGTTTTTTGTCATCGTTGACCCCAGGGGTGGATGATACTCACAATGATCATTTTGGGAATCATAGGTTTAGTTGGTTTAACATGTTAAACGCTATAGAAGAAAAATTAAAATTTACATTAAATATACTTGCATGTAATGGATGTATTTGGTAATAATATAACCCAAAATTATTTTTTATACAAATCTGACAAACTATCCCAGACTTATAACAAAAAATCTATTCGAGGTCACCTGTGCCCCCGTGGTGTTTAACGTGTTAAATTTTTTTATCATCTTATACCATATTAAGTTCTATCTTTTTCATCCCCATTTGTCTATATTCACGCAATCTATATCTTTTCTTTTACCTATAAAATATTTGTTATATACTTGGTAACTTCTTGCGACTTGCGACATCAGTTTATTATGTTTGTTGTCGATTTGTCATGTATTTAACACTATATAAATGAAATTCATTTAGTAGATATAATTTTCGTGTAATTTTATTGTAACTAAAATGTATAAACTGTACATCTAGAGTGGAACAAATATCCCCATTCCCGTACGACTTGATCAAAGCTGAAGTGGCGAAGTACCCGAACGCGCAGCTCGTCTGGAGCCAGGAGGAACATAAGAACCAGGGCTCCTGGAGCTACATCGAACCGAGATTCCGCACCCTCCTACAGAACCAGAAACAGATTAGGTATGTATGTCAATGTCCATATTGTAATTGGAAATAAGATCCTTAATATACCTACATAAAAAAAAAAAATCATATGTATTTCAAACAAGAAGACGAACGGCGGCGCTACTAACTCGGACCAAATAACAAAGGAATAAAGCAATGTAAGATTTGTTACCCTCGTGGTCAGGCGCATAAGGAGGTTGGGCCTCAAGGTGGCCCTCGAGAAGACTGAGGCCCTGTTATTCCACGGGCCTCGGCGGGGGCCACCTCCTGGGGCCCACATAATGGTGGAGGGCGCCCGGATTAGGGTGGGGGCCAAAATGAAGTATTTGGGCCTCATCCTGGACGGGCGCTGGCGGTTCGAGCCCCATTTTGCGGGGCTCGGTCCGCGAATTGCTGGGGCGGCGGCAGCACTCAGCCGGTTGCTCCCCAATATTGGGGGGCCGGGTGCCGGGTGCCGGCGACTTTTCATGGGAGTCGTGCGGGCGATGGCCGCCTACGGGGCACCGGTCTGGGCAGACGCCCTCGGTGCCGCCAACGTGCGCACGCTGCGCAGTGCGCAGCGCACGGTGGCACTGAGAACGATCCGGGCGTACCGGACGGTGTCCTCGGCGGCGGCCTTTGCGCTCGCCGGCTCCCTTCCTTGGGAGCTGGAGGCAGGTGTTCTCGCCGCTGTGTACGAATTCACGGCGGCGAGGAAACGTAGTGGGGAGCCTCCGGCTCCCAGGGAGATAGGGTGTAAGAGACGGCAATTGCGGGAGGAGGCAGTCGAGAGGTGGATGCAGGACCTGGCGGACGCGCGCTACGAAACGTACACTGTTGACGCCGTCCGCCCGGTCCTGCGGGAGTGGATTGGTCGCGAGTGGGGCTCCCTGACGTTCAGACTGGTGCAGGTGCTGACTGGACACGGTTGTTTCGGGTGGTACCTGCACCGGATCGCTCGCAGGGAGCCGACCGCCGCCTGTCACGAGTGCGGCGCTGAGGAGGATACAGCGCAGCACACTCTGTCTGAATGTGCTGCATGGGAGGTGGAGCGCCGCACTCTGGCGGTGGCGGTAGGAGAAGATTTGTCGCTGCCGAGCGTGGTTTTGTCCATGCTCGGCAGCGAGCAGGCATGGCGAGCAGTGGCCTCCTTTTGCGAGGAAGTCATCTCGCAAAAGGAGGCGGCGGAGAGGGCCCGCGAGGCGGACCCCCTCAGTGGGCGTCTTCGCCATCGGAGGACCGGCAGGAGGAGGCGGCGCTTTGCCCAACTCCTCCTGCCACCGTAGCCGGACCTGAGGGGATGCAGTCGGGGGGCTCATCCCCTCATTGCACAGGTCTGGCGGACGTGGGGGAGGCAGTTGGTGTGTGCCCAGCTGCCTCTCTCTATCGCCACCTTCCGCTGGGCGGACCGTTGGGGCGGCTATCTAAGGGGAATAGCTTAGATCGATCCCTTGCCGCCCCAACATCACGGTCTGTCGGTACACCGTGGGGTTTTAGTCCGTGCGAGTCGGACATAACCCACTCTCTCCCCCGGGAGGGTGGGATATCCATAAGGGATTTCCCCACGTAAAAAAAAAAAAAAAAAAAAATGTAAGATTTGTATATTAAATAAAAAGGTTTTGTTCGAGTGTCGCATGTCCAGTTTATGTTGTAAAATATCGATTTTAAATATTCCAAGATAAAAATCAATTAAATTCCAAAATCAAATTAATATTCGAATTAATTGTACCCCTATCAAGAAAATGAATTGCTGCGATTCTTATTTGGAACAAATAACAAAGGGCTAAACTAATGTGATTTAAGCAGGTGTCAAATTTATATATTTAAAAATGGTTCTACTAGACTGCGTCATGTCCTGGCTTACTTTGTAAAATAACGATTTTGAATATTCTAAAATTAAAATCGACCAAATTCCAAAATCAAATTAATGTTCGAATTAATTTGATTTTGGAACGCATGCTCATATGTACCCCTAACAAGAAAATGAATTACGACGATACTAACTTGGAGCAATTAACAATGAAATAAAATAATGTAATTAAGCAAGTATCAAATTTATATATTTAAAAAGGGGTTTATTAGACTGCCTCATTTCCTGGTTTATGTTGTAAAATATCGATTTTAAATATTCCAGAATCAAATTCAATACAATTTATTACAAAATCAGTTTAATGTTCGAATCAATTTGATTTTTGGAATGCATGCTCATATGTACCCCAAACAAGAAAGTGAATAGCGAAGATACTAACTCGGACCAAATAACAAAGGAATAAAACAATGCTATTTAAATAGATTTAACAATTGTATATTAAAAAAAAAAAGATTTCGTTAGAGGGACTCATGTTCAGTTTTTGTAGCAAAATATCGATTTTAAATGTTCCAAAATAAAAATCAATTAGCGACAGCATTAATTTGATTTTGGAATGCATATTTTGTATGTTATGTGTACATTAGTGAAATTCCTGTCGCATCTGGAAATCTCATATGTGGGAAGATAGGGTTGTAACTGTCAACTTGTTGCCCCGATTCGGGTAATTTGTATATCCGGAGATACTATGTTTTAGGTGCGATTATTGGATTAAATAACCTTATGTACTCTGTCAAAATTTGAGCATTTTCGCATAACTATCGGCTATTGATTGCAGGGCAAAGGCCCAAACTCAAGGGGGCAGTTGGTTAAGTCAACTTTTTGGGCGAGACGAGAGGCCCTCACAGTCTGTTGTTCAGGATACCGAAACAGTACCGCGCACCATTAGGTGAGATTAACAAATAGATGAATGTGCTTAACCATTGCCCCCTTTCAACATCTATAAGGATAGTTTTTTTATTTATTTTTATTGTATTATTATTTTGAATTGATTTATTCCAATCACAGATAAGATCCACCAAAGAAATTCTTTTGATATTGACAGCTCAAGGGATCACACCTTTGTACATTATAAATAATATATGATATATTCATAGTTTTACGAATTCTGTCGAATGCTTTGTTCATAGTTGACGCGTAATGCATACTTAGTATTTTATTATGTAAGTGGGTATATCTAAAAAAATAAATTGTCAATTATACATTATGCTATTATATTCTGAAAAAAGTATATATTAATTTAGTTGTATAATAACCGTGTTTCGTAATTAGGTACACACGGAACTTTACTGTCTATGTTCTAGGTGATCGAGTTCTCTCATTAATACAATATTATGGCTTTTGAATTTTCTATGCTTATGTACTTTTGTATTTCGTTTCCTAATATAATGTACAGTTTTACCTCATAACTAATGTTATTTCAGCTACAACGGTCGTCCAACTGCCGCTTCACCGGCCACCGGTTCCAAAGCAGCTCACAATAAGGAGTTAAAGAATCTTCTCGATGAGTTCTGCGTCTTATAAAAAAATCGCACCCCTGATATTCGCGACAACCGGCAATGGCAAATTTACGCTTTTCGCTTTGTTCACAAAAAAAAAAAATTAAAATTATTTATCGATGCGAGAATGCCATTCGTTGTTTGAATGCCCCCACACAGTACCAATCGTATAATATGAAAAATCAATATAGAACAATTATGCCATTTATTAACTTGTAATACAATATTGTAGTATTTAATTATTACCTATATTTAAAATCGATACGAAATCTAACTTTGACTTACGTCATCGTCGAACGAAAATATATGTTTTTTTAATAATCGTATTTCTCGTTACCGTCAGTATTTTGTTGTAATTCTCTTCGCGATTAGATAGATAGGTTAGTTAAATTAAATACTTATTTATTTATTTAATTGTAGATAAACATTAAATTTGTCAAATGGTAGAGACACTATTTATTTTTATCCTTGAAATTACAATTAATTTTAGTATCACGCTGTCTCCACTTTGATAATGTTATTATGCGTATGATTATTATTAATTTTATCGATTATTTAAATCACTCGTAATATGTTATTAAGAGCGTAGATTCGCCATTTATATATCGATATATTGTGGACATGTAGTACGTAAATTATTAAAACTTGTATCCATAACCCACTGAGTTCTATGACACACGTTTCGTGTCATATTTACATAAATATGACGTATCTGACATTAGTGTAATGTCAAAGAAATGTCAAAAGGTAATTGACTTATTGGGAAATATCGATAAGCGATTTCATATTCACTTGTTCCTGTTACTAGTCCGTCACGTTTCGTAATAATAACACATAACTATAATTATATTGTTTCGAACAGGAACTATATAGTATGGATAAAATATGTCATCCACGAACGGAAATATTTTTTTTGTTGTGAAAAATTAATTAACTCGTATAACGATATTATCTAAGATATTATTAGATGGAAGAGACGTTAAGAATCGGCACTTATTGTAAAGTAGATTGCACAATAGTAATTAGAATAAATAATATAGTATTTTAATGTCTCGTGGTCGATTGTTTTGTTCCGCAACCATCCGGCCCTTAAGTGTTAGGTTTAGTTCGCGAATAGTTACCGCCGTTCTGAACGGCACATTGTAAGGATTAACACCAACACCCCTCGCTTTGTAAAATAAATCAATGCGTATTTGTCTTTTCTAGTAAATCTTCGTATGTATATCGTTGTTTCTATAACGAATGAATATTTTCTAGTTATTTCACTGTGAGGTTACGTAGTGTAAAAATTAAATTATACGTGTTACTCTTCTCATTTACCAGTGATATAACGTATATATTTGATATAATATTTACTCTTGTAATTCTATTCACATATTGTACTAAATGCACTATTGTATTGTTTGGTAAATTTTACGATTTCAGTATATTTTAAATGTGCGCTCAGGGATGTCCAAGATTCGCATATGAAAGGGCTGCATGATAGGAATGTTTGTTACTTGCGATCGCACAGGTCGCTTTATTGTATTGCTTTAGATATAGTTAATTTACAAATAAACAATATTCACAACCATCGCTGTTTTCATTGTTTTATACCCAGTTTAATAAATATTGATTAGGTATTAGTTTTTCTTTGCGAAGTCGATCTTATTCATATTTTGAAATGAAACATCTCGTACACCATCTAGTGTAAAATGGATGCACTAATTTTGAAATCTGTACATTTATGCATACAATAACGTATGAAAGTTTCGGACAAGTGGTAAGTATAAGAATTCCTTAAAACAACTGAAGACAACAGTTTGAAAATTTCGCGTCTCAAATGTAAAAAGAGCATATCACATCTGTTATATAGGGATCTATGCCAAAAGAGCGTATCAATTTTGTTTTGGGTTCAGGTTCTTTTCTATTTTGTAAGGCTTCGAAAATGTGAACAACGGGGTTGACAATACAGAAACCCATATCCATCCTTTGTGAACGCGATAAATTAAATTAAGAACTTTGCATAGATCACAATGATGGTGGAAGAGTTGTTATAACTGTATATAACAACTTGATGATTTTTAAGTTAAAACAAAACAGTTTCGTCTCGGTTTGGTTAGGTTGCGAAAAAAGATAAGGTCAGTCGGCAGCGGTATTTAATACACGAGTACCTCATTTTAATACATTCTATAAAGCTTTTCTGGGATAAACAGATAACTTAAAGATTGCAGACTTAATCCATGAATATACATTCGATAATAGAGTCATATTTTGTAATAAAAAAGCAATATTTTAGCGTCCTCGAGGCGGGGGAGAGCACATAGCTTACTCAGCGCCGAGTTCACGGCAGAGTTGGAGCACTTTCAAGATTGTTATCTGTCGCTAGTCTCATTTCAGCTCACAAAGCGGCCTCGGCTCCCTATTTATAAACAGCTTGGCTAGCGTCGAGCGCGGGGACCACACGAAAAGGTGCGAAGATTAAAGATTGTATCATTTACAAGTGCGTCTTGTACGTCGAGCGGGCGCGACACTTAAAAGACGCGCCCGCTTCTAATAAACACTACGACATTGTGTGCCGCCGTTACCTTTTTTAATCTTGCAGTTTATTATATGTAAATAATTGTATATTTTAGATAAAATGTTTCTTTTGACACAGTTATTATGATCCATGATGTATCTATTATTATATTCGTGAATACATATTCTGTCTATTGACAAAACCTTTAATTAGATCTAATCAAAAACATAAAACTATTCTGTATCTTTGGACTTAATCAAGATGATATTGAATAATTATTAACGCCATTACAGTCCTCGCCAATCATTTTTGCTGCTCTGAATATAGTCATAAGTTTTGTCTTGTGTATATAATGTAGTTATGAGTTTATTACGAAACAAAGTTAAAATATTATAGGAATCTATACTAGGCACTTATTAACATATACCTAAGTCGTCTCGATTTTTATATATAATATAATACGTATTCGTACCTAAATTTGTGTTCTGACTTTATTTATACCGGTCCAAAAGTTTGGTGCGGTCTATATGTCTACAACTTCGTGTAACACGACCGAGTTATTTTGGTTATTTCGATTTTAGAGAATTGCTTTTTATGGTAGTCTAGTAAAGTAATGTGTAGTACACCTGTCTGTAACTACTAGAATTGAAGCATTTTTGTACCCTTTACATTTATTGGAGGCAAATGCTATATACAAAATTTTTGTAATTTTTTTTTAAGTCAAATAGGAGGCAAACGAACATGCGGGTCACCTGTTGTTAAGTGATCACCGCCGTCCATAGACACTGGCAACCCCAGAGGAGTCGCAAGTGCGTTGCCAGCCTTTGTTTGGGGGAATGGAGAGAAAGCGGCGCTCTCACTGACCGAACGAAACGCAACAATGTAAGCACTGTTACTTCACGTCGATTTTATGTGAGAGGGTGGTGCTACCCCGGACGAGCCGACCCATTCAGGCTAAAACCAATAATAGCTTCAGCGTGGCTCTACCACTACATAACATAATAATTTAGTCCCTATGATATTTTACAGCAATTTACATATAACTGATATAATAATGTTAAATTAAGCTTATTACAAACTAGCGTTGGCTCGCGTTTTTATAGATTTATTCCATCCCTCGGAAACAGGACAATTTTTCTGGATGAAAGGTCATTTTGTGTACCTCTGACAAAGTGTATACAAAATTTAATCATTATAGGTTAGGGTATTTAAGAGCACGTGGCTCGTATCCCGGATAAGTGATGGACAAAAACCATAAGTCTGTGAAAGGGGCCTCATGGATATAGAAGTAGAGTAGGCCAAAAACACAATGGGGAGATGAACTGCAACCTATGACAGGTAGGAGTTGGATAGACGTTGCAAGGAGTCGCGATGCTTGGGTTTCTCTGGAGGAGGAGTCCTTTACCCGTAGAGTGGTCCACGAAAGGTAGTGGTACGTAAATTATATGTTAATAATGTAACAATTAATGGAATAAACAGGCTTTTTTATTTATTTTAGGTTTGAAAGCGTAACAAACTCACATTCGCATTTATAATATTAGTATGAATTATTATGAGATTTCATTTTAGTAGTTATTACTAGCAGTTTTGTCCTTGTAAAATTGCGAGTTGGTCCAGCTACGATTACAGTCTTCTCTCTTTTCAATTCTTCTTTAACTTCTATATCTCTCGCTAACTAGGTATCATCATCAAGATGGAAAAATGTAATGGTATTCGGGAATGTCATGTCTGGGATGTCGGGTTATATTAAAAAAGCATATTAAGATAAGTTTCATACACGAGTCGAGTGACATGAAAAAAGACTTTATTCATTCTAATTCTTGAAAAAGGGCTTGTGAACGTCAAAAATACTACAAAGCCATCTATTCTATCAATATTTTGGTAACGCTAGACGTCAGTGCCTTATAGTAGTAGGCAGTTGTAGCTCTCAGAGTAGACCTGTATAAAATCAAAGAAATTCGTTTTGGCAGGTAGATACAATAAAATTTTCTCCGTAAAGAGATTTCTGTCTGAACTAAAATGTCATCCGCGGAGACTACAACCCGCAAAAGTATCAGAACACTTTGTTGTTCCTCCCGGGGCTTAGTCCTTTGTTTTCTAAAACCTTCCTGAGCTCCTTTAATACTTTGTAATGGCGGGACGAATTCTGTGTGTCTTGCTTGCTGTCTGTGTTGAATGTGTTCAGATGAGCTCAAGCGAATGAGAGTAAAGTTTAGTGCACATTATACAAAAATGGTGTATCAAAGTTTACATATAAAATGTCTGTTTTAAAATTACATACATCAGAAAGTGTGGTATAAGAGATTATCGTAGTTAATTACGTACTTTAACACAGATTTATACTTATGAGTAATTACGAAATGCAATGGAATATAGTATCATATTGTCTAAATTAGATTATTTTCCTTGTGATTAAGAAATTGGAATGAACGAACACTAATACTACTAGACCGCCACTTATGTATTTCTTGAACTTGAACCACTGTTTTATTTATTTTTTTTTTTCGATGACTGTGCTATTGACACACCAAGGTTTTAACAGCTTCACCGAATTATTAAGGCGAGCGCTTAAGGCACTCAGCCGATTTTATTTTGGCAACCAGCTCAGGGTGCACGGCACACCTCGGCTTGGCTGTTGCCTGTTGCATGCAAAATCGCGACTTATCTAGCTAACCTAGCTAACTATTCATATATGTATGATTTGTTGAAACGTATATGTGTACCAAGCATACACGCCTGAACAACTCCTCCATATATTTATTATCGGAAAATTGAGAGTATTTCAGTTCGATAAGAGGAAAAAAGTAAACCCTTCCACTTTCATCTGAAAGCGTGTAGGCGTGCACTTGTGTTGGGGTGATCGTGTAGTGTTGTAGCGGTGATGTATATTTGTGAATTGAACCACTGTCTTGAATACTTATTGTATTCGTATCGTCTCATTATTCGTGTTGGCTGCGAGCTATAATCAAAGTACTTCTCTAACGGCTATAAGCATTCTTTAAATGATAAAATACTAATTTCCATGATAACTATTTAGATAAAAACAGAGATTAGGTACTGAAAAAAAAGGTTTGTGTAATATATCCAAAGCTAAATTTCGAGATTATGTAATTAAAGAAAATCTAAATATTATATGACCATAATGTAGATTATTTTTGAATACTTATATATTTTATTCGTAAATAAAATATATGCATTGTTATTTCAATAATTTGAATTATGTTATTGTTGTTGAAGATTAGTGGCATTTGAATAGTGTACATATATAATATGAGTTACGCTGTGAATATGTACTTCACACCACACAAATTAAGTTCTTAAGACTTTATGAATTTAGTTATTCTATGCAATAAAAAACCTGAGCTGAAAAACTTATAAATTATGATAATTAAATAGAAGCTACTATAATTTCTTGTACAATATAAATTATTTACAAAGCGTTTACATAAATTAAAATGAATAGGGGAATATAAATTATAAATAGGTTGAATTCGTTATAGAAAAGAAAATATGACGCTTATAAAGCGTATGCTATTGTAATAGCAATTTTATAAAAATATTATTATAGCACAAGGCTTTGCGAGTTCATTGGAGCTTACAAACAATATAATAATAGCCTTTATTGTGGAACATATAATGTAAATCCAGTGTATACATTACACAATGCAACTAAGCGATTACTATGTAAGGTATATTATGTAAGATAAAAGTAATGATATGATTTTTTAAGGGTTTTCAATATTGTGTGTTCAATGAGTTACGTTTTTCGGTGTTATATGTAACTAGTTAATATCTGTAACTTTGTCTGTGTCGTTTATTAGGATTACTATACTTTATGTACAGTTGAAAAACATGATGACAACACCGCTTGTCCCACTTCATCATGATAAAAGTGAACACATCGTTGAACGCGTAGTGTTTCTAAAAACCATAGTTTCTTAAAACTAATAAATGTATACTAAATGAAACTATCGTGATTTTTAGATAAATCACAGATGTCAGTGAAGTAAAATAAAATGAATATATACGCGTAATTTTTGAGTGATGCGTGCACAAATGCAAACGTATATATCATTTTTATAGATTAAGTATGGCTGTAATTAGATTAAAATATTTATTTGCAGATAATATGAAATCGAAAAAATGAAATCTTTATATATAGAGATTTTAAACCCATAAGTTAAATATTCATACAACATACAGAAGTATGTAGTTTTAAATGAAGTATAATCTTGTGAAGTCTAGAAAATTTCTTGGTTGTGTGATTGTAGCGGTGAATCGAGTAAATAAATCGAGATATAAGGCTTGTGGGATATGCTTGCTAGCTTTGTGGGATGGATAGATGATCTGATGGACTTTTGTGTGATAATCGAAATTGTTTTAGTGTATCGTTAATTCTGTATCGGTCTACTTAACTTCGACACTAATAAGTATTTTATTAAATATTTATTTTTAATTCATTTTCATTAATTTATTATTTTTAATTCGGTTGTTCACATTCGAGATTGTATTGACCAATCAATAACATTGTATTATCTATTTGTAATTTGAAAGTAACAGCTCTATACTAAATCGATATTAAAGTATATACGGTGCTGTAAATATTTTTTTATTTCGTCTGTGTTTCTTCCCCCTAACTTTCAAATTGGATATACTAAATTTGATGGAACTTCTATTGGCAGAGCACTAATGCTATGAGGACATAACTTAGGCTACATTCATTTTAGAAAAAAAAAAACACGGTTTTGTGCAAATATAAGACAGTAAATACTGCCTGTGTTCAGACTCGTACCTGTCCCTCATGCAAGTTTATACAAACATTATTTGCTTAATTTCATGGGTATGGATTCTCCGGTAGCAGTAAGTATTTCCTAAAAATCTATGGCACGCATCCCCTCCTTGTTTGCAGATGCGGGCGCATAACGAACAATTGTAATAATGGGTTCTAACTTTTCCTTTCTAAATGTTATAAATGGTTTTAATGCGATATTAAAGGGGCTGCGAGATAAAAACTTTACGGGAGCAACACGCCTTCTGGCCAGGTATTGGATCAAAACTTAGAAATTGAGAATCTCTCACTGTTTAATGATTTATTGTTATCAAAGAAACTTTAAATGACTTTCTAAAAGTTTATAAGAATTGTGAAGTTTCTATAATCATATTATACAGATGTGTATTTTTTGACAGCTACCAATGTATGAAGCAGTTTTAAATAAAAAATGATTTAATATGAGAATAAAATGTTTTTGTATTGAGGTGTACTACTTAGCATACCATGGATTCACCGTGCGGGTGCCAGCGCTATCACGTGGCTACGAGAGAAGCTCCGAGTAGTTCCCGAGACTTGTGAAACGGGTGTAGGTTTAAGGGTCTCCTTTTGAATGTACATTAACACTCACCTTAACCACTCGTCCTTCTCTCCCTGCCTATACAAATCTGGTATGAAACTGCTAGTGCAGCTTTAAAGGCTCGTTCTAGTATAGAGTAGTATAGCAGTTCTAAATAGACAGAGGGCTTTGAACAGGCTATAGAGAGATTTTGCTGTTATACATCACGCTCCCACTTCTACGGCATATGAATTAAATCTATCGCCGATTTTACTCAACTCGTTGATTAAGACACCTGTCCCGCTTTATCTCGTGTTTTTAGGAATATTAGTTTCCCACGGAACAAGCTTGACAAGTACCACGCGCTTTGTATGTCTAGAATAGAGAAATATGTTACATGTAAAACGTAACTCGGGACTAAAATTCATTTTTATTTTATGCAAATTCATATTTATCGAATTCAAAGACATTATTGATTCAGAGTACTTAGATATGTTAATAGAAAACGCTAAGAGTCCTACGAATTAACATTAATATTTCTCTTTAATAACAGATATTACTCAGCAAATTCACAATTCAAATTCAAATTCAAAAAACACATCGATAATTTTAGGTTTGAATAATTTAGCAATGGTTTTAAAGTGATTCCCAAATGGAAGGTTACAGAGTTGCGTGTTGATTTAATTTCAGTTTTTCTTTGAGAATTATTTGAAGATTTTCGAAACGAATGAACTAAATTATGGAGTGTAGAGGTTAGGACCAAGTTTTCATAAAAATGTATTAAATTAGGGTGGCGCTACTGCAGCAACAATTTTAGTCATTGATTTTAACAAGTTTTATAACATTAAATAATATCATAAATAGTCAAAAATCATTAAATGTAGTATTTAAAGTGCCCAAAAAATCTATCACGTTCCACGTTTACTTACAGGAACTATTTTAGGTTATATTTATAAGACTATTTCGGACTATCTATAACCTTTACCTATATATACTAGCGCCCTTTGTGAGGATCTTAGAACTATTATTTTGTGCTTAGAGCTGGACACTTTCAACATGCTTGGATATAGCTCTCCTTAACTCTATCATCTCTACAATGAATCTCGACAGATTTGAAATAAAAAGCTAATATAGTTGCAATATGTCTAATATGTAAGAATCACAAATTTTAAGTAAATATTGTGCTTCTATTCAAATTTATACCTGCAAGATACAATAAACTAATTTTGTAAGCGAATTAAAGGTTAAAATATGAATTTCACAGATCTTTTTTAAACATTCTTCAGAGCAATTTTTCTGAAAACCTAGTGAAAACAATTACAAAATCAAATAACAAAATCTACTGAAAACAATTAGTAACGGAGAAACGAAGTCATTTATTTAAGAAATCAGTGAATATTTTATTTTAATTAACCACGAATGACGGGAGTTCCATTTTTCGCTTCCATCTTATTTTACGAACTTCAGGATGCCGGCGTTTTCCAACTGTGACATTCATTCAAAAAGTTTGAAATCGAATTAAATTCGCCCCTTTAACTCAACTCAATTTTCTTTCATGACTTCATTAAGCGAAGCTATTCCGGTGAGCCTCAGTAATGACCTCAAAGGACGTTAAATCAAGATCGAAAAGGAAAGATAAAAAAAGTTGCTAAAATTTAATACTTTTTTCAAAACATCCACGATTTCAGGATTTGTTCTCATTTTTCTTCTAAGAATAGAACCGTATCTCAATTGTAACTGTATACCTTTTATCGTTTAAATAAGTAGGTACCTACATTAAAATATCTTATTGATTGCGCGTTACTGTCATGTTGTCACCAATGCGCCAACTTCGAACGTTTCGTCTAATACAAAGCTGTTAAGTGTTGACTGTATAACCGACAGGACAATGCTCAAAGATTTGAAGTTAACCGTAGATTTAACAGTAAGTGTAGAGGGTTAACAGACATGTACTTGGCAGTTTTAAATATTACTATTTGTTGTGTACCCTCCCATTAATAAATTTATTGATGTTAGAAACCCACATTGTACAATAGATCATTGTAATAAATATGTACGATATAGTTTCATATAAACTAATTATTTGAGATGCGTTCCAGAGATATAATTGATTATATGTAAAAAATATTTTCATTATACAATAAATTACATTTAAATTAAAGCTAAGGTGTGAATATCGATTGAGGCATGATTGAGTGACTGAGGTATAATAATATATAGTATAAAGTCATGTTTAAAATCTGACCTAACATCTATCGTTTGAAGCCCGAACGAGTAACTATTAAAACCTAACCTGGGTGATATAACAACTGCTCGGAGTATGAACCGACTCTAACTGTGTTGAAATCAAACTATTGTGGCAGGGCTTTTTGTAAACTCGCATGGCTAGCTTCCATCTTCAAGTTGAAAATTTGTCGTCAAGCACCTATCGGTATGTAGCTACAGAGTATCTCTTCCTTTTCCATTACGCGGTTCGTGTCAGTCTGGACTCTTATAGTAATGAGACGAAGTTCCTACAGCTGTATTCCGGAAGCTGCATTTGAGAACCAATCTTTCGAGGTTTAACGTGTTTATCTCTTTAGACAATATCGTCAATTAACGTCAGATGAGACTGTGGTCAAATGCTGTGAAGTACTAAAATATTTGGATCAACTACCTAGTACCGGGTGGTTAGGAATTATATGGTGTTGTTACAAAAAAGTTAAATATGTTTTAAATATTTGCTTTAAAAATGTTTCGTACTAAATGCACCGCGCTCGCCCGAGGCAAGTTCGCGTTATCCTTTTTTCGCAAGTCTAACCTAACCAAAGCGATACAAAAGAGCAAGTTGGCGTACATTCAGCCACCATGGTGCATTTAAAACGGGACCCTTTTGAAAGCGAGTTTTCAATTTGTATTTAACTTTTTTGTAATAACACGGATAACGTTTAAAATCAATCACCATTTCGCCTTCTTGATCACATCTGTAGTCTTATGATCTAGTCTGTTCCATTTTTCTGAAACTAGCAACTCTGAAACAGCAAATCTTGAGTTTACATGAAAATATAATCCGAGACATTTAAACTAGTCTACTATATCTATTGTACAATCGGGATAATTATGAAATATAATGTAAATTTAGTCCCTACGTTGGTATTTATTATAATTGGAACCTGTCTGAGCACGTCTCTGTTTCGAATCTCGTAAAGTAAGATATCCTAACGAAAGAAGTTTGTAACAAGCAATGTCGTATAGAATTGTGTTTCTATATGTAACAACTTTCTTTCCGGGTATTCTGATTGTAGTTGCTTTTGGGAATAAACTGTTATGGGTTTCAGATCGTTGAGAGGCACTCTTATTGGATTGCGATGGAAAGTTAAATAAACTTTTATGAACATCTACAAAAGAGTTAGTATCTATTGTAAAAATAATTTAGTATAAGTCTCTATATATTTTGTTATGAAATTTCGGCCCCCTGTAGTGATCTCTTCTTGTACCCCACACATGATAGATTTTTGTCTGAAAAAACGGAATTGTCAATTCTGTGTCTAGGTATTGAATAACTATGTTATATCAGTTATTTAGTTAGAATACAAACTACGCCTACATTAAAAATAAAAAAATACATTGAAAATAAATGACCGTGTGTGCAAATTTTGTTCTCATGTTTATTTATAACTAAGCGATACCTGGCTCCCACTTCTCTACGGCTAAAAAAGATTTCTCAACTCGTGGTGGTTATAAGAATTAGTTTCTTACAATTGCCATAATTTTACATTAAATAAAGATAACGGCATAATTCCAATTTTTAGAAAGAGATCAAGTGTACAAAAGCAAAAGAAAAATCAAAATGTATTGGTATAGTCTAAGAGTTATAAACTGTTTCGAAAACGTATTTCAAATATATTTCTAATACATTTTTATAAATAATCTCTGTACCATTCACAACATAGTGCCTACCACTTCTTAATAATTTATCCATGTTGATATGTTTCTATTGTAGATTATTCTACGTTGTTATATTGAATATTTGGCATTAAATACATAACGTGTATTTGTCACACTTGATATTGGTGAAATTACCTATATAGGCAGAGGTCATACCGGAAAGAATCAATCAAGCCAGTTTTATACATTATATTCATCCTAACAACGGGCTACCTAGCTGCCGGTAAGAGTTGCGTTTATTTGTGCATATCGTACCTTCACAGACAAAAATATTGATTTTTAAATAATTTTAGGATATTTTTTCCACTAACTTAGAAATGTTATTGAAATGGAATTATTATTGAAAGACATTTTTGGTATTGACAATAATGTGCTTGATGCTATTTTTTGGAAATAAAAATAAAAGTAATCTTACCCCATGTTAGAATAGCAGTAATTTTATTATTACTATATTTAGATATAGATAAGTACAAATTTTATCTTCCACACTAATTCAGTTATTACTCAATATTTTGACCGATTTATTGCTATAAAAATAATCTGTATAGAATATGCTCGATAAAGATAGCGATAATTGTGGCAGCGTGTGTTATCGACGCATTTTTTTTTCGAATTGTATACGCTGTTGACTTGGTAAGGTCTTTACAGCTTCACCGAACTATTGAGTCGAGCGCTGAAGGCACTCAACCGACTTGGGATGTTTGGGCGACCAACTCAAGGGTGCACAGTACACCTCGGCTTGGGCTGTCGCCTGTTTTGTGCAAAAATCGCAACTTAACTGATTTAACCTAAGCTAAGCTATCTAGATATACGTATATAAGTTATTAAAACATGCATGTGTACCAAGCATGCGTGCCTCAACAACTCCTATATGTATTTTGTGTTGGAAAAATTTCTCTAAACTATATAGGATAGGATAGGGAAAAATAAGGGTAGAACTCTTTGTTGTGTGTTTATTTTTCTGAAAAAGAAAAATAGCATGTAAGCGTGTAGGCGTGCACGTATGTATAGGTGATGTAAGTGATGTTGTAGCGGTGATGTAAAGTTTTGTGTCACTGTATCACGTGAGCAGCGTACTCAAGGGCTCCCCACCGAGGGAACGGATCTAGGCTTGATCCGTTGCCGAGCGGGGCCTAATCTGGTGTGCGGGAGCGAAATTTACCCCCAGACCATGGTGGCGTGATAGTGATTATGCGGGCGTGGACGTGAACACGCTTTGTTTGAAGAGACAGGCTGCTACTGATCTTTCGCTGACGTGATTGAATCAGGAGGGTCGGTAAGAATGTGTCGTTTAAGTGTTTATCTAAAGTGACGCCAAGATATTTCACCTCGCCGGCCCAAGCTATTTCGGTTTCGTATAGCCTGATGGTCGACGACGCATATATTTAAAATGGCGTCAATCCCAAGTCATACGTACATACCTTTACGTTTATCGTTGTTTATTGTATATGGTGAAATCTTAATATCAATAATGTTTAATAAAATGAAATTTGTTCTTTGTTATGGAAAAAAATATTGGTTTAAAATTAAATTATTATTTTTTTTATAAAATATATCAGCAGGTATATATATATATGATTGTTTATAAAGAAATGTGTCTGACAATGATACATTCATGCTTTTAATTGCGTTTAAAAGTTACTGAAAAAAAATTTTCCTTAACCTATTCATAAATCAAAATGCGCAGTAAAAATACAACGTTAACCGGCTACCAAGTGTCCTTTCGGGCTAATACCACCCTCTCACAGAAAATCGACATGAAATAACAGCGCTTGCATTGTAGTGTTTCGTTTGGTCAGTGAGAGCGTCGGAGGCCCACTTCTCTTCTCCTTTCCTCCTTTGCCTTCCCTTACTCTCCCCCATATACAAGTTGGCAACGCACTTGCGACACCCCTGGTGTTGCTAGTGTCTATAGAGGTGGTGGTCACTTAACATCACGTGACTCACCTGTTCATTTGCCTCCTATGATACAAAAAAATATATATTGATATATTAAAGAACCAGGTATTCTAAAATTCTTGTTCTTTCAACGTTGCCGGCTCTTGTACTAAGGTGTCGCAAAAAAGTCTAGTTACGTTAACTATAAATTTTTATTTTTCGTTATCCAGGAGAACCCCTTGTGTTTTATGGAACGAAAAGTATCCTGGATGTAGCCTTGTAATATCAGTTATTACTGTGTTAAGTTTCGTTAAAATTGGTTTAGTGCTTTCAGAGTAATACGGGTTTAGGTTCTAGGCTTTAATCCTTTATCCTGGAGAACCCTTTGCGTTTTATGGGACAAAAAGTATATTTGATGCAATCTCGTAGTATTAGTTATCACTATGTCAAGTTTCGTCAAGATTTGTTCAGTAGTTTCAGAGTGATGCGTGTTCATAGGGACAGACAGACAGACAGACAGACAGACAGACAAAAATTGTAAAAAGATTATTTTTGGCTTCTATATCGATAACATAGTCTACCCTGATTAAAATTTTCAAAAAATATTTAATGTACAGATTTCGACTTGTTACAGTTTTATTATAGTATAGATAATAAGAAAAAAATATGTGAACGACTTTATAAATATGTAACAACACCATATTATTACAATACAATGACTTTTACATGATACATTAAATAGTACAAACTTATCTAAGTATAAATAGGTTTTCAGAGGCATTGATAAAACGTGATAAATGCCATATTTGTGTGAGCAGAACCAAAAGGCTATAAGTGCCGTGTACAATTTTAGAAATTTCTTTATTATTTAATAAACTCCAGCGGTTCTGAGCATTCCTAGTTTTGAATATTTAAAATCTATCCTTGCATTCGTTATAGAAGTTCCATCCGGGTTGAATAAATGGAATAGATTATTTTTACACATGTCGAATTACAAAGTTTTGTATAGATATTAAATAATAAAATAAATCTTAAAATGTAGTTTTACTAAATGTACTTTTGTTTGTCGTTCCATACAAATAAAATATTAATGGCTGTTCTAGGCCAAAATTGTATGACAAGAAGTAATATAATTTAGTAATAGTTGCTAAAAGTAAAGATTTGATAAATTAAAATATAAGACCAAACGAGATGTATTATTAAAAAAAATAATAAGTTGAGTTTATTTCGAAATGGTTATCTTAGTGACAAATCATTCGTATTTTATTTTAAAAAAATATTGATGTGCTTCATTTAAGTAACCGAATGTGGCAAAATAAATAAATAGTATCTATCATCTAACTCTATTTTTCAGGAAAAAATACTTCATTGCGAGGACTTAATTAAACTTCTTCAATAAATATTCTTTTTATAAAGTTTAATTCTATTCGCTAATTTATTTTTTGTACTACTTACAAAGGATGTGTCTGTCTCGTTCGGCGTGACGGTCGATTGAACTAACTTCTAATGATGCTCAAAAAGATCTATTTTATATTTATGGCATTTAGTCCTATTATTATTTTAGGAATAAAGAGACAATGAAATTAACGAAAACGAAACGTAAAAGGTTTTACGTACCGAAGTAATTAAGTATATTCAAGATTAAAGTGAAGAAAAAAGGTCATCTTTGTTCCAGTGATGCGGGCTTAGAAATAGACTAAATATCATTTTCTAATCAGAACCGATCCGAAAGTCATAGTATATTTACCTATTAAAATGTCGAGGATGCACGAGACCGGAAGTCGACTGCAGTGCAGTCAGTGCCTTGGCAAAATTTATGGACTGGCATACTGGCCGGGGACACAGAGTGATCGCGTCGACTGGCTCGATCCCTAATAAATAACTGCAGCCAACTTTCGCAATGCAAGCGATATACAACTAGTTTTTGCGGCCGTGCCACATGCAGTGCCATTCAATTGAGTTGCCAACAAACTGAATTCACTATACTCAGTTTTGAAACTGAAATACGTACAACAACAGCACGTAGCCGAGTTGTTTTATATTACTTCAACGACGCGTTTATGTCAAACGTTGTTGTTGCGTCAACTTTTTTATCGTCATGGCGGAATTTACAATCCTTTTGTTATACGTCTACGTTGACTTCATTATAATTGAACCAGTTTTCTGTTTATTTTTTAAATGGAAAATAGCTATTTCTTAGATTTCGGATTTCTTCTATAAATAAATAACAAATTTAAGATAACATGTTGTTACGATAAGCATAAAGAAACCTCTTTAATTTGATGATAGTAAATGTTGTTTAACTATCTAACAAGGTAACTTAAAAAAACTAATCTGCATTAAGACTAATATGATATTTAGAGAGATTAACGGCCGTCTTTTATCAAATTACTAGGATGTTCTTCTATGTACTCTTCTAAAACTTCGATTAAGAGTATAATATAATGGAAGGTCTACCCAAAAAAGGAGATATTTCGTTATAGATATTTTTAGATACAAAGAGGTACGAGTAAGAAATCAAACAAAAATAAGATTTTAACATTTTGTGGAGTTTGTTTACTTTCACTGTTCCACAAATACATATTTTAGATAGCATCCACCATTTTGGTATACCATTTGTTTTCATTAACAATAAAAAAAAAATATCACAACTTAGTCATTTAAAGTTATCTTTGGTACCATAGCGACAACCAAAGAAAGCGTAACGATAAACGATTCGTATATTAATAAAGAAATTTGGAAAGAAATAATATTTTTTTCCAAACACCCAAATTGTGTTTTGTATATAAGAATAATATTTATTACGCAGTAACCTTATGAAACACAATCTTCTTGGAATAAGTAGACGTTATATTTTTGGACATTGTTAAAAAAATAGAAATGTATTAAATAAATGTAATAAATTTAACTGAGAGGCATGAGTCGGGTGAAATTCTTTGGCTTCATATCCTCACAGAATTGGCATTTATAGCAATTTCGATAGAAAATTCTGGAAGACTAGTTGGTTTTATGATAGTAATAATGTAACCACTATACACTACGAACAATACTCACATAAGAGGCACGCTTAGGAGTGTCACGCTCCGGTATCGGTTGATGTATATTATATACTCTTAATGTACTGTAGTTTTTTTTTTCGAACTGACTATGCTATTGACCAAGTGAGGTCTTTACAGCTCCACCGGACTACATATGTACTGTAGTTTTTTCGGTAGTCGTCTTTATTTATCAGCAGGACAGTGACGTCATTTTGTCGTGCTACAATAAAAAAATTAAGATACTTTCGCATTTATTCATAATTGATATAAGGTTTTAAATTACCTAGTTTTGCATTAACTTTACCTCCGGCGGTTATAACTGTTTCTCTCCAGTATGTTTTATTTCAGGGCAGAAAAAACAGACCACTTTATTATTACTGGAACGTTGGCTGTAATAACTGTAGTTTATTGTCCCCCATACGCTTGAAGAGATAGCGTTATTCTCTAAACAGTGTAGGTATATCGTATGAAATGGAAATATGTTGCTATGTTTAAAATTTTGTGACTTGTATTTTTAATGCTTTAAATAAATAATAAAGAATTATTTGTGTGTTTATTGAAGAACAATAATTACGCTTCTGATGTGAAGCTACGTGACTTCGTTGAATACTGTAGACGAGAAATAGATCAGGGAATTGTGTCTATTTTGGCGATATATCGATGGACATATTCTTACATATAAAAATAACTTCAATGAAACTTAAATAATTATTTTGAGTTTCAATTTAATTTGTGTAATGTTAAACTTAGATTATAAACTCTGGGCGACATAAGGTTTAATACATAGTGGGGAAGTTGTTTTTAAAAAAAGAAGAAAGGGTTGTGTGTCTTTTCTTTTTAAAAATCTAGTGTTATCTAATAAACAGTTGTGGTTATTGAGAAGGTTTATTTTAGCCGTAGACGGTACTTTACGGTATCTCATGAATAATGATTCCTATTAAACTGACCTCTCACGTCAGAATATATAACGCGTATTCCCGTTGCTCCACCAGACGGTGCATTCTGCGTTATTAATTTGCACTATTCAAATTAATCTTTTCTGATCTGTCCTAAAATAAATGTTTTTGTGCTGCATTTATCCGTTAATAACGTATGATACAAGAATAATAGTGACAGTCGAAATATGAGAATTTCTGTATTACCTCGGTAACGCTTGACAGGGCTCGTTGTGCAATTATAGAAAGACATTATTGAATTGTGAAGTCACTAAAAGAAAGAAAGAAAAGAGTAGGGTCTGTTCTAAGCTTTTTTTTTCGCGGGGCAATGCTCTTGGATTCTTCACCAAAGCCGGGCAGCCCAGGTCAGAATACCAAATTTGTACTGACTAAGCCCCCTCGGTGTTCTTCTTGCACCATTTAGCCGGGTGGGCAGGAACGGCCTCTGTAGTGCTTCTACCCAACCCGGCAGGTGTTGACCCCTCATCAGGGTCGCGACGTGGTCTGAAGAGCGACTATTGACCCTCTTTGACGAACTGATGGGAGGCGCGCTGAACATTAATGCGCCTTAACCACGTGGGCCTGTGTTAGAGTTGCCAGGGTGATGAACATGCCCGTGTCCATCTCCCGCCGCGTGGTTCGTCGACTGCCGAGTGGTCTTTTCCCTCTCTCTCTCTGCCGCTCCCTTAGCAAGCATTACTTTCTCACAGTAGGCAGCGACGTAGTTCCACCCGGTCTCGCTTTTAATTATCTTACGAATGACGATTGAGAGCGAGAAATCCGAACCCAAGGGCTACCTTCAAGTAAAAATCTGTCGTAAAGCACTGGCAACTGCACTTGAAAGCCAGTTCCCATCTAAGTTTAGCTTATTCTTGAACTACATCATCCTATAACATCAGGTTAGATTGTAGTCAAATGCTAAAAGGTATAAAGTATTAAAAAACATTATTCTAGTAAGAACATGGACAAAACAATTACCGATAACTATAAGATAACGATAACGATAATATATAAGATGTAAGTATATAGGCTGAAGACTTTAGACAGTAGCAATATTTACGGAGGATACTCTGCACTCGATTCTCATTCTAAATAAATTTAATAAATAAAGGCTTAATATTTATGCTTGTATGTATCTAGAAAAATACAAAAAATATACTTATTCCTTTCCGTTAATAATGTTAAAATACATTGTCAATGATCGTCTGGTGAAGTGAAAATGAACGCGGGAACGGCAGGAACAAAACAAAAGGGTTTATTGTCTGTTTTAGTATCGAAGGTTATTAACTCCGGGTCGTCCCTTGCAGCTTTCATCACCAGTCTATGCAGAAGACCTGACAATGACTGATTCTAGTAAGACACGATGAAGTCACATATAATTGTACAACTCGGATATAAAATGAAAAGTGTTATTAAAGAGGGCAGACAAGGGATACCGCTTGAGTGATTCCGGATACCGATTCAGTGATTTTCGGAGATTAACCCGTAAAAATAATATAAACTTCTATTTGTCTGAGATAAGTTTGTTAAGGCTAGTAATTTTGTAATAAACGTGAACAATCAGCTTCCTATCTATTTTAGTCATAACTGTTATCTACGACTCGAAAAGAATTTTGTAAATTATTGTTATTCGAATCTAATTCCGATCAGATTCATTTGAAAAAACTGGTTCTGTTATTTGAAACAACTCAATTATTACTGTATTTAAACTTTATCAAAGGAAAAAGGTTGAATAACCATTGTTAAATCTATTTTTATCATCTTATTAAACTGTCAGAAAGTTAAAGATTGTACCATTTTCATTCCCTTTTTTGGTCGGTTACAGAGATTTATGACTGAAGGAAAAACCTTTATTATATTATCTGGCTTTTTTTGCGGTGAATACTCATTACGTTTCTTTTAATATAAATTTATATACAAAATAATTAGTCATAAAACATTTTTATAGGTTTCATTGGTGTTAATAATGGTGAAGTTAATTTAAAATATTATGGACTGATTCAACACGTGAGCTTGTGGCAGTTTGTAGAGGAAGAATTACAACCTCTACTTAGAATGTGACATGTATTATTATTAATAGATTTTTAATTCAATTTCATTAACCATTATGGCCGTAAATTTTGAAACGCACATCAGCGGATCCCGACGTTTATATCGACATTAAAACGATTACCTATAGCTCTAATGTTTACGTTGCTTTTATAGAGGAAAGGATTTCGATCGCGAAATTGCTTTAACAACAACTTCTGTTGACCCGCGTGTCGATGAAGTAAGCATACATGTCTATCGTACTAAGCTTGAAATAATAAAACTTTATTACGCACTAGCTGTACTCGCGACTTCGTCCGCGTGGAATCTTATGTAAAAACAGTGATTAATAAAGTCACCTGAATGTATTAAGTCCGTTTACTTATCTACTTTTCTCTCGTACTTACGCCGCGTCGTCATTATAATTACAATAATTTTTGACTAAGTGGATCGATTTGAATGAAACAAAGACTAATGTATTCTCGAGGATATGCTTCATGATTGATGTGCTTTTATTGTGAAGCCAGTACTTAAGCAGTGATGCGTATTCATACAAACAGACAGATAGACAGACAGACAGACATTTCTAAAAATAATCGAAATGTATTTTATTACTTGTTCTTAGACGCCTACAACACGTAAGATTTACATTTTTAATATATGCATATTGAAATAAATAAATCTATAGGTATATAGTTTGTAAATGGTGTAGTGTTGAACGGAATCAGATATTCTGAGAATAACAATTTGAAAGAGTGATAAAATTATGCTATACCAGTGGACTCAGCTGTCCCGCCTTGACAAAAAAAAAAAAACTTAAGAAATTATATAGCTAAATCTTCCTCACGGATCACTTTATATACTGAAAAAAAAAACCGAATGAAAATACGTTCAATAGTTTTTTAGTTTATCGCGAACACACAGA
>JACEII010000038.1:2536349-2600102 GCA_014332785.1 Antheraea mylitta | reverse complement strand
AAATGGCACACGTATCTGTTCTTTAGGAATAAGTCATTAAAATTATATGATTCTAACATTCTAAGATTATTATACTATTTGCATATCCACTCAAATTTTTCTATAAGGAATTTCTGTTAGCAATAAATAAAATACACTTTAAGTAAATAAATATCTTGAAATTAAGACCCTGTAATTAATATATATCTTATAAATCACTTGGGTATCTTTCTGAGGGAAGGTTTCCAGCGATATGTAAGCCATTTAAGATATTATTGATATAGATTACTCATTATTAACAATTATCTATGACATTTGCAAGAGTTGATTATAGTTTACGTCGCACTTTGTTATATATGGTTTCAGTGATCAATTAAAAGCATGTGGACTCCGTGCTTGTTCATTAATTTAGATATAAAAATTTAGATAAATAGATTCAACATTTTTTGATAACTAATAGGTAGACAAATATAATCATCGAATAGTCTGATATTACTAACCATTAAATGTATGGATACTACAAATATTGGCATTAAAAACGCATCATGAAAGTAAGAAGCAATATGAAAAAGATAATATATTTGTTGTTAAAACATGCAGGAAGATATTACGCAGTACTTCCATTATCCGTGGTACATTATTAATGAAGTCCGTGTCTCCACAGCGAAGTAAACTGAAACCTAAAGTGACTTGTAATAAAGAACGAACATTTTATTAATCAAGTATTACTATTACTGAAAGTTTCAATTGGCGGTAGTTTATATATTTTTAATACTTATTTGAACAATAAATCCTCTTTATTTCGGGTGGTAAAGGAAAAATATACTATTATATGTACAGATCTGATATATATCAGAAATGATAGATGAAGATTATTTGTTTTTAAGAAGCAATCTTTGAAACTATGTATAGGACTTGTAGACTTTTTCTAATATCCACCCGATTCCAACCTCAAGTCTAAAATCTTTCGACAAGGTTTAGGAGGTGTGTTGATAATTGATAATAGATTAGGGATTATATGTATATATCTAATACCTTTAAAGGAGCGATTCTGGTATATTTTCATATTGTTATATATTGAGAATCTCGGAAACGGCGTCAGCTATTTCCGTGAAAATTAGTATATAGGTGGTTTCGGGGACGAGAAATCGTTTTAGCTAGATTTCATTCATAGAATACCTTTTATCTGAGTTTACAGGCAATGAAAAAATATAGCTAGATTATAAAAGATAAATTTCGCCGCCGTTGTAAAAACAAATAGCTCTGATGGAAATCTGCTGCTTCGAAAATCCATCTAATCCCAATCCGAGTGACAGCAAAGGAGATATCTTTTTTTTAATAAAAAAATAATTTTGTTATTATAATTATAGGAGATATATCTTTTTTGATGTATTTTTTTGCTAATTTTTTGATGTAAACCTATTAGTTAAATTTAAAAATGTTTTTTAAAGCACCAACCTTGGCTCGGTCGTCCAGGTACTTGCTACTTAATGTAACATGAGATTCAAGAAACGATCTTTGGTGATAGCGATTAGACTAAGCTTCTTTAACTCTTCTGTAGTGTAGTATCAAAATGCCTAAGAATTGGACCTTATAATAAATATGTTTAAATCGTTTCATTACTTTTATATATTAGTAAGCACTGTGCTTAAATGCTGTAATTTCTCTTATAATACCCAATTTCTTTCAGGTTTTGTTATATGAAAGATTTTCTTAGGTATATACACTACCACTGGCCTCATCATAATTTCTAAATAAACTATCTACCTAATTCAACTAAGACAAATCAAAAGCCGCCAGCTAACTCAGCAAATCCCTTTTAGCTTAGTAAGTAATTAATTGTGTTTATAGTGAACAATTTAATCCTGCTAACTGACGCGTAGAATAACGTCCGCCAACGTGACGTGTCGGGTAGGAACACTATTTGTACAGCGGCTCTGTTATTGCATAAGACTTCAAAGTAACCACTCACTCTTTGTAGTCCGTAAATGTTAGGGATTTGCAGGATATTGATCGAGCGAGCTTGAGGTGTTACGTGTGGTTGAACTTCCGAGCTATTTTAATATTATTGTTATATTATTTAATAGAACAACATTTTAGCTTATGTTATACATTTATATAAAATGTTAGATATACGTAAAGATAGTTATAAATATGATTCAATTTGGAAGTGTAAGGATATAATTAGTTTGCTCACGGTTCCACACGAGTTTATTACGCAATTATTATTTTTTGTCCTAATTTTATTGTTTCTAAAGCTACATTTATGTTTATCAATCTTGGAGTGAAGTATAAATAAATAAAATAAATATTTTGTACTCTTAACGTGTTTCCACGATTTCTAACAATATCATGGACAATTTTTATATTTGCTTTGTACATGATTTCACAACAATTAGTCAAGTCGTTTTGGAGTAAAATTCAAAAACAAAAGAACCTATGCAAGATCCTATACGAAAACACGATTACCACAAATTACTATCACAAAATAGAATTGTTCACACTTCTGTGTTACAGTTCAAAGAATGATATTGGCAACATAATTTGATACTAGCAGTTCGAAATCGGTCTTCAAAAGAAGCAACCTTATAAAAGATCTCAGGTATGAGGTTTCTTGATGTTAGTTATACATACATTTAGGATGCAATATCCATTTGATGGACTGCTATGTCATAACATAAGAAAGGTAAAAATATATATTTTAAGATTACATCCGTAATCAGTATAAAATTTAGATAAAATAGAATATTTATCAGATAGAATTATTGTTTTTTTTAGATATGTAGAAAAGAACGACGATTAAATAATTAACAGATATATAATATAATACGTAGTATACGTTATGTAGATAGAATAAGCAATGTTTGTAATATATATTGCATGCTTGTATAATTGAACAAGTATCTGGGCGACCGAGCCTAGCTCGGTTCCTTAAAAAATATTTTTAATTCAAAATTAACTGTTAGGTTTGCCTCAGAAAATTAGCATTTTTTCACATAAAAAAATATTAAAAAAAGATATATCTCTTATAATTATAACAACAAAGTTATTTACTTAATTAAATTAAATTGTTAGGTTTGCTTTACAAAAATTAACTTTACAGAAATTTACCTTCATATTCTAGCCATCTCGTTGCCTGAAATCTCAGTAAAAAAATTATGAATAAAATCTAGCTAGATCGTTTTATCACCCCCAAAACTACTTACGTACTAAGTTTCACGAAAATAGATGACGCCGTTTTCGAGATTCTGAATATATACAAATATAAAATATACAAGAATTGCTCGTCTAAAGGTATTATATTATTAGATTATGATGTTCAATTGAAGGCAGCACTTGAGTTTTTGATGATGAAATCAAATTGGTCTGACTAATGATTGGTTGGATACTTACCATCCTCAAATATAAATTTAATCGTCGGTTATTATTAGCGTTATATACTATCAGCCACATTCAACACCTATTTACAATTTTGTCTTCATGTTATTACTGCTCAAATTATACAATTACGTAGACCCTTCAAATACGAAAATAAAATTTTATAACTGATATAATATTAATTTTAACCTACATCACATAGGTGATACCATTATAAAATTAAAGTTTTGTAAACTGTGTGTGTGTTATGTATTTTCTATATTGAACAGTAAAATGTTGATATTTATATTACTCGCTACTTTTTGCTCGTTGATTCGTTCGCGTTAATGTAGATTTGACCTATCTCTTGGGAATAGTACTTTATTCTGAATAAAGAGTACTTTGTGTCCTACTCTGTGTCTCTAACAACGTCTTTGCAAAATGTTATGATAATCAGTTAAGTAGTTGCGTGAAAGATTGTCAAACTCACATTTTCATTTATATTATAAATAGGTGATACCCGCAACTTCTGCGTTTTTTATTATCTATTATACGTATCTATTAATCTATTATACGTAAAGAAAAAAATTGAAAAAAAAAAATTGGAAGTGAAAGTATACATAGCTTATAAAATGTCCTTGTAAACATAGTTATTCGTTTACTTTTCTTCTCTTCTCATGCGCGTCACATCGCATGCCCCACTTCTCTACAGTATGAAAGATATCGTACTAGAGACCCGCCCTAACTTCGCACGGGTGCAATGTAGATATCCATTTTAATGAAATACTGTTAGTGGCAGTTTTGATCTACATGACATGTACAACGTATGTAATGTATCAAATTGGATAAGGAATAATACTGTATTGTATAAAATAGCTTGGTAAATAACACATAATTAATTTTGTAAAAAGATTAAAATGGTTACTGTGGGTTATGCTTTATAGATAAATATATACATACCATCACGGACTTTTTATTGATCTGTTTAAGATGTACAATTTCGTAGTACTTTAATTCTATCTCGTAAGGTTTAGCCAGCGTTTGTGATTTAAGCACATAAAAATATGTTTATTACGACAGCACATTACAAATCTTTGAATTTTTTGGCTTTTCTGTACTATAATATGCATGTATTATACATAGAAACCTTCCTCTTGAATCACTGTATCTATTACTGAAAACTGTATTAAAATTCGTTGAAAAGTTTAAAAGATTTAAGGGAATAAACAGCAGAGGCGACTTCATTTTATACTATGTAAAGAACCTCCTCCTTTTTCGAAGTCGGTTAAAAATGAAGATATTGTGATATTTCTTTGAGATACCGACCGAGTGTGTAAGAAGTAAAACTAAATTAATTTAATCTAAATCAATTTAGTAGTTTTTATCTCTATCACTTTACTTATATAGATACAAAATATTAATATAATTATATATTAGTAGAAGGATGTTCGACGAATGATTGATTATACTGAACATTCTTGTAATTATGTCTTGGCAAAGAAAAAGATGACCGTACAAGAAACCGGCAATATTTTTGCAGAGCTTAAGAATAATTGGTTCTTGGAGATCGCCTGTTATTACATTCTGCTCAGACCGTGGAACGCTGTTTCGCGTCGCGTTAATTAATTACACAATAAACCGAAGACGCATGTTCTCGACGAAATCTTAGCATCCGTTAAACGTAAACTTAAGGAGCTTTGGCACGTTTATACCGCATAGAAATAATTCAAAGGGGTTGAACGCGTAATTAATCAGATTCCCTCAAGACAAACCTTGCTCGACAGGGGGCCGAAACTGCACCTGAGAAAGCTACCTGCGCTGCTAAATATGTAATACTATAACCATATACAAAGAGATAGTTACGGTACATTCTTAATGATTTTAATCATGTGACCCATCGTATTACTAATATTTATCGACTTAACATATCTCTGTAAAAATTCGTTATGTTAGAGTCTATTCTAGAATCTTCATTGAATTGTGGGTAATTCTCGGAAATATATTAATTATATTAAAATATAATAGGTTACTCACAGCTTTTTTAAATTAACAAACGATGTAATTATTATGAAAATAAACATATATACGACTTACTTATGACTAAGTTTACACTACTTTAAGTATTAAAACATTTGTACATAGTACAGTCACAGTATAAATATGAGATACAGTACGGAAACTACGAACAAACGCTGGAGAAACATGCGCATCAATGAGAGGTTTTGAAAGAAATTCTATGGACAGCACCACGAAACCCCCTTAGCGGTCTCGTCGATGCGCTTGTTTGAGAGTGTGCCGATGCGAGCGTTTATATGTAGTTTCCAAACTGTCTGTTATGTGTACTGTGGTATAGTTGTTCGATAATAACAGATGAAAAAGCGAACCTTAAAATAAAGTTTTTGAAAATTCATCAGAAGGTCTAAGGCATATATAGATTGTAGGTTAATATTATATATCTAATAAAAAAAAACAAGATTATATGTTGTCATACAATGTCATTATATCCTTGAAAATGGTTGTAAAAATTACATAATACATAGTTCCATTTAAAAAGAGCTCGAGTTACATAAGATTGGATGCTAAGAGTTCGTCGAATTAACATAAATAATTCTCTCTGGAAATATTGTATTCAGGAGATTCACGTCGATAATTCAAGATTTGAATAATTCAGCAGTCGTTTTAAGATAATTTCCAAATTGAAGGTTTCACAGCTACTCGTCGATCTAAATGAAGTAAAGGTTTCTGTTTTCTTATTTATCAACACTTTTTATTAGAATTTTTTTGCAATATAATATTGCGTAAGGAAGTATTGCATGAACGTGATAATGAATTTTTTTATTAAATTCTAATGAAATTTATCACATTTTTATTGTATTTATTAAGTAGTTTCAAAAACAAGAATTCTTTAACTCGATTCTTTAATTCGTACACTAATGTACCTATAAATATGTAATGTTTCAGGTATGTCATGTGTTAATAACTACTTCCGGTACCGCTATTACGCACCCGAGACGTGAAACTACAACGCCGCGCCACCGGAAAATTCTAGCGCTATTGACGCATCACTTAATTATAATAATTTGATTTTTAATAATGTTTTTATGTTAAATAGGAGCAAATAGTTATTGTTTTGACTTCCACGTTTCTGCGTATACCGGCAAGATACCGTTGATCTAGACGCATTTCTATGAGGAAGTTATTTTAAGGCGAAGTTCTGCCCTGATAAATAAATAGTCATAGAGCGTCCAGAGTTTTAATGGTTTTACTAACCGCCCGGCTGATTCCGTCGCGGGACGCTTGACACATGTGAAACATCGAAATTGTTTTGTATAAGTTATATGCATATGAAACCAGATTACAACAGGAATCAACTATATATTCTTACTTAAAAACTGTTACTAAGTACCTATGGATGTGTTCCAGGAGCTGCACGTGAGAGTTAAACCCCCTCTAAGTCTTAGCGCGTTTACAATTTAAGACCATGTCGTTATCTCGCATCGGGTGAAGCTATTAACTATTAAAAAATGTGTGTAAATTGGATATTAATATTAATAAAAACACAGTGTAATACTTAAATGTTTAATTATGCGTAATTTATTTAAGTCTTAGTTATTATATTTTTCAATTGAAACAAACATTTTGTGTTATTATTTTTTATAATTATATTACGTTGATGATTTAAAACTGCAATATTGAGTAAAATCTAATTAAAAACGTGCCTTTAACTCGACTCTATTTCTTTTACGACTCTATTAAGTAATGCAATTCCGGTGGGCTTCAGTTATGACGATAGAGAACGTTTAATGTGGAAAAATAAAGAGAAGAGTTAATTGAAATATAATAATTTTATAATACTTATTTTCATATAAACACTTTCAATTTTTTTCGTATACATCAGAATTCAGTGTGTGAATTAAGATCTTCAGTGATGAAAAATATTTTGAGACTCGCCGTAATCGAAAATGGGATATATTTGTTTTTAAAAATTTAAAATTAAATTAAACTGTTAGGTTTGTTTCACAAAATTAGCATTTTTTTCACACAAAAAAATATTTAAAAAGTTTTCTCTCTTATAATTATAATAATAAAAATATCTATATAATGAAAATAAATTTTTAGGTTTACCTTACAAAATTATCATTTTTTACAAAAGAAAAAATTTATAATCACTCGGATTCGAACTGTGGTTACCCGGATTTTCGAAGCAATCAATTTTCACTTGGGCTATTTTTGTTTTGACAGCGGCGGCGAAATTTACCTTCATATTCTAAATATATTTTTCCATTGCCTGAAATCTCAGTAAAAAAAGTTTTCGATTAATAAAATCTAGCTAAATCGATTTATCATCCCCGAGACTACCTACATACTAAGTTCTACGGAAATAAATGAAGCCGTTTCCGAGATCCTGAATATATACAAATATAAAAATATACAAGTATAGCTCGTTTAAAGGTATTAGAAGATAGATTAGATTAGATTGTCGTTGGTATAATGGCGAGCGTAGTATCACAATATATTCTCATACAGCTAATTAGCGTGGTAGATAAAGTAATGGAGATTTAAAACGTAACAAAAAGATAGAGAAAATCGCTTTGAAGGGGAGGTACAGAAAAGCATAACGCTTTCTTCTTACGTGACGATTATTATCAGACAACCCTTATCATAAGCGTGTTAGATAAAAATTATTTGCGTTATTTAGTATCATCTATTTTCCAATGAAATTATTAAGCTGTTAACTAAACTGCATAACAGTTTGAACTTAATGTACAAAGCTTACAAGGAGGCTGAAAGCCACTGTTAGTATGTAACGAAACAGCTGGTACCGGTGTTGCTGCGAACGATAAACTCTGTTCCGTGCACTCCTGCAACCGACACATTTTACTCTCTCCATCGTTTGATAAACTCCGCCGCGCCGGTCCTTTGTTCTCGTTGTCTTGAAAATTTAAAAGCTATCCCAGCAGTAAATTCCCGTTTGTAGCGCTTCCCAGATCGAGATAAAGGGTATTCAATAAATTAATATCATAATATACACCGAGCGATGTCTGTTTCGTGTCATCATGGTTAAATGTTTTCTGAATTACGTAACTGATTTTATGATTCTTTTACTGATCTGTCAGCTTTATATGTTTTGGAATGTAAAGTAAATTTTAATCATGTACAGTGTTAAGAGGGAACACAGGTGTCTTTTAATCCATAGAATCATTTCCCTTTGTTTTATCCTTGGATAATTAATCTAGAGTAAATATTATTATACACTCTCTATTTATCACTTTTTTTATATCATAGGCGGCAAATGAAGAGGTGGGTCACCTGATGTCAAGTGATCACCACCGTCCATAGACACTTGTAACATTAGGGGAGTCGCAAGTGCGTTGTCAGCCTGTGTTGAGGGGAGGAAGGGATGAGGAAAGGAGGAAGGAAGTGAAAGGTGGGTCACTGGCGCTCTCACTGACCAAACGAAATGCAACAATGCAAGCACTGTTTCTTTACGTTGGTTTTCTGTCAGAGGGTGGTGCTACCCCGGGCAAGCCAATCCATTCATGCTGAAGCCAGTAATAGCTTCAGCGTGGCTCTACCACCTACAATTACTATTCTGTCTTGCTTTTTTCCATAAATTAATGCCTATAAGAATTAGGAACTCTCTAAAATTACTAAAACTTCACAATTATTCACAAGGTTTTGAGACACAGCCAGAAATCAAATTTCACGAATATAAAAAAGGATAGAGAAGCATTTAGGCATTACTCAAAATAAATCCTATGTTGACAGTAGAAATAGAGGAATAGGAAATTATGAACTACAGTGGTTTCTCTCGCGATCTATATATAACATATACATATCTATACTAATATATAAAGCTGAAGAGTTTGTTTGTTTGTTTGTTTGTTTGTTTGTTTGTTTGTTTGTTTGTTTGTTTGTTTGGTTGAACGCTATGATCTCAAGAACTACAGATCCGATTTAAAAGTTTCTTTTAGTGTTAGATAGCTCATTTATCGAGGATGGCTATAGGCTACATATCATCACGTTAAAACCAAAAGGAGCTGAGCACTAATAAAGAATGTCTCAAAATCGGGCTACTTTGGAAGCTTCCGCTGCGTGTTAATGTCAGTATTATATGCGTTGCCATGGTAACGCGATAACATTCTATAGAAAATATTTTCATGGTTTATTTTGTGTTCCTATTCAAAAGGTTTATTCTACGTTACTTTTGTTTCCAATTTTTAATTATACGTGGTACGTTTATATCGGAAACATTTCTAAAGTTTATTTTGTGTTGCTATTCAAAATGTTTAGTAGTAATAATATTCGTCCAATAAGATAGTCGAAGGAATTAATCTATACAGCCAATTCTGAAGTTGTCAATATAGGTATTTTTCTTCTATGTTCAAGGTAATGTTAAGGTATAAGAGCCAAATACTCTATATAATATTTCGTAAATTTTTATATTCTTAATTTTTAAGACCACAGAGTTCATGCTTCGTGGTATTATTTGTCTTTCATTTCACTTATGCAAAATAAACGAACCATATCAATAAAACGTCACAAATTTAACACAATATAGAGACAAATAACACAAGATTATTAATAAAATATAAATCCACTAGATGACAGACTAAAATTCCGCCAAAAACTTCTCAAAAAATTTATTTCTACTTTAGTTTTGTTCCCAATTCTTGATTTGTGATATATTACGTGTAATAAAAGTCGAGTGAGTGTATTTTATATTAGGAATATATGAGATGCTACAAATATCAAAATTTTTTTTAATTCTATCGATATGTCTGTTGTGTTTTTTTTATTTGTTCCGGGTAATCTCCGAAACGGCTAGACCCATTTGAACGGGAATTTTACGGGCAAATAAGTAACTAATTGGCTGTTTTATTTTAAGCTAGCGGATTCAGCAGACGTTGCCCGCCCTGATAATAAGACAAACTATACCTATACCTTGCCCAAGACTCATTTTATATATTGGTAAAAACGACATGAAGATGCGTTCTGTAGTTTTTGATCTTATCGCGAACATACATATAGACAGACGTGGAATAGGACTTTGTTTTACACTATGTAGTGATAAACTGTTATCCGTGCATTCGTGTGACGTGCGCTGTACTGGACTCCAAGAATAAATATATACATATGTATATGTATTTATGCTAAAAGGCAGCAAACAGGCTGACGGCCCACCGATGGTAAGTGGTTACCATCGCCTATGAACAACTGCAACACTAAGGGCATCGCTGTTGTAATTGAAAGTCATATGTTTATATTTGATTTAAATTATAGCAAGGTATGATAATAACTTAATTATATCGACACTATGGACATATTATATCTATATAATAAAAGGTTTAACACATATTGTTCGGTAATGTTTAGCTTAATATTTTCATTACTTTCTTATATAGTGTAAGTGAGCACTGAGGGTGATATATAACAGTTTAAAGTTAACAGTTATGTGGTTGAAGATAAATCCCATTCCATTCGATTCACTATTAGTATTCACATATATAATGTACACGTTACCTGTTACAGTAGATGATGTGATACTTACAGTTATTTTTGAAAGAGTATTATTGTAATTTACACTAGATGTGTGATCACAATTTTAAACATCTAATATATTTTAAAAAAAGGCGTGCGAAGCCGGGGGTAACAGCTAGTATTTTATAAATAAAAAAAAGAATGTGGTGTCGTGGGACACCAGGTAGGAACGAAGTTCCTTCGGCTAATGTAGAATCGACACTATTTGCAAAAAAAAAAATCGTGCTCAATTTTATGTAATCGTAATTCAAATTATCAATTAAAATAACAAAATATGTCTCTTTATTTTTGTTTGACAACATAAAATTACATAGAAATAGAAATAATTACAAAAAAGGAGAAAGAGAAAGGTATTATACATTACTCGCTTGTGTATACGACTGTCGCGCCTGCGCACGTCTCATTTAACTGTTTTATACCATGCACTTTTCGTTACGGTTTTACTATCACATTTTTTTCAGTTCGGTCGCGCAGCAAAATCGCTATCTCCTCCAAGCCTGCCGTAAGGAACTTCGTTCCAATAATAAATTTCAAACCAATTTTTTTTTCCATAGCAAAGAACAAATTACATTTTATTAAACATTATTGACCACCATATACAACAATAAACGTAAACGTATAACTTGAGATTGACGCCATCTTAAATATATGCGTCGTTGACCATCAGGCTATGCGAAACCGAAATACCTTGGGCCGGTGAGGTGAAATATCTCGGTGTCACTTTAGATAAACACTTCAATTTCGATTCACACGCAGAAAGAGTGCGAAACAGAGTAAAATGTCCCGCAGACATAAACTCACTTTATATAAAACTTGCATCCGTCCGATTATGACGTACAGTTGTTCGGTCTTTGTACATGCGCAAAATCGTATTCAAAAGTTGCAGGTTCTCCAGAACCGAGCCCTACGTAAAATCACCGGTGCCCCATGGTACGTCCGGAATAAGGATCTCCACAGGACCTGGAGATGCCTTCTGTCTGGGCGTATATAAAATCACTCACACGTAGTTATTTCGAAAAAACCGCGAATCATCCCAGCCCGTTTGTGGTATCCGCCGCGAACGATGAACCCATACCCAACGCTGCGCAGTATAGAAGACGACCGCGACACATTTTTACCGACCCTCCTGATTCAATCACGTCAGCGAACGATCAATACCAGCCTGTGTCTTCAAACAGAGCGTGTCTCGCCCACGCCCGCATAACCGCAGATCACACCGCTGTGGTCTAGGAGTAAATTTCGCTCCCGCACACCAAATTAGGCCCTCCTCGGCAACGGCTCATGCCTAGATCTGTTCCCTCCGCGTGGAGCCCTTGAGTACGCTACTCACGCGATACAGTGACACAAGAGTTCTACCCTTATTTTTCGTTATCCTATCCTATCCTATCCTATATAGTTTAGAGGAATTTTTCCTACACAAAATACATATAGGAATTGTTGAGGCACGCAGGCTTGGTACACATGCATGTTTCAATAACTTATATACGTATATAAGTTACCGGACTACTAAGGCGAGCGCTTAAGGCACTCAGCCGATTTTATTTTGCCAACCAGCTCAAGGGTGCACGGCACACCTCGGCTTGGTTGTTGCCTGTTGCATGCAAAATCGCGACCTATCTTAACTAACCTAGCTAACTATTCATATATGTATGAGTTGTTGAAACGTATATGTGTACCAAGCATACACGCCTCAACATCTCCTGCATATATTTTTTATCGGAAAATTGAGAGTTTTTCAGTTCGATAAGGGGAAAAAAGTAAACCCTTCCACTTTCATGTGTAAGCGTGTAGGCGTGCACGTGTGTGCGGGTGATCGTGTAGTGTTGTAGCAGTGATGTATATTTGTGTGTCACCGTATCGCGCAAGCAACGCACTCAAGGGATCCGTACCGAGGGATTGAACCTGATGTATAAAACTGGCTTGGTTTGAAGGTGATAGGTACTATGTTGTGAATGGTACAGAAATTATCTATAAAAATATATTTCAAATACGTTTTCGAAACAGTTTATAACTCTTAGACAATAGTTTCAAGTAAGCGACATTTGACGCTTTCGGCGCGATGTTTGACGTTTCGATACGGTGTTCATATATTTTTCTTTAATACAATGGAGTATAAAAAGGTTTTAATACAAGTTGAAGATAGTTATGATAAAGTAAGTGGTAGAGATGTTTATTCAGTTTTATGTAGGTTAGTTTTTATTTTAATTGATCCTGGTAGATGACGCTACGAACGTGTACTAGGCTTATTTAAAAAAAAATACATGTAATCTGGGTATATGTTTGAGTGAATCCGTGGATAGTTTGGATTCACAATTGGAAACGGTAGTTGTGGCTGCAATCGGGTATCAGTTTTATTTGCGGGGTGGTAGGGCTTTACAGCCTGACTTGGTCACAACCACCATGTACATGGCGAAAAAATCCGTAATAATGACTCGCTTCTGCGCGTCGCGTTTCGGGATCAGCCTGTGCATATCCAGCTTTCTGTAGGCCGGCATGATAGTGGCGATCAGCGATGGATAGTGTGTCACTCGGTGGTCGCTATAGTTTTAGGATTGTACTGTGCTTACCATCAGGCATAGCGCAGGCATTTTGCCGTGCTACGATAACAAAAAATCAATTTTTTCGCGTGATAACCAATTTGGTGCAAACGAAGTTGCACGGGTCAGCTAGTTCTATATATACAGTTACAAATTCTATTAGAACCTATCTTTCAAAAATCTGTTTCCTACCGCTTTTTGTTTTAAGTACCATTCTTGTTAACATAATTATAGATAATGTTTATTGCGTCTATTGGTGATCTTTAATGAATTCTCTTTGATTTTGAGAGAGATTAATTAAATTAGTAAATAATTTAACTTATATTTACATCAAAAGTATTCAATAGGTTACAGGAATTGGAGGATTGTCATCAATTCGTAGTCCGGTGAAGCTGTAAAGGCATTGCAAGGCAAATAGCGTAGTCAGATCGAAAAAAAAGAAAAAAAAATGCCATCAATTGGGGGTATAACTTTGTTGAGTACAGATAGTTGATTTGATAGAAATATGTGATGTGAACGTCTTTCAGTTTCTGATCTTAGAACCGTTATATTTAATAGGGGTCTGAGAATCACTATCAAGATGAAGCGCAACTGACCTGAATTCGTAGCGCAAATGCTGATATCACTTCCTACAGTGTTCAGCATTTTTTTACGACAATACGGGAGCAAATTTGTACTAAAATTATTCTGTGGATGACCTCTATTTGATTTATAGTAAAAAGAAATAAAATCTGTATTACTGTCGTAAAGGTATTAAGTAAATTGTTTTTATAAGCAGTTTATTTAGAATTTCAACGGACTTTAATAATGACATTTTAGTGGTTTATATTATAAATCATAAATAATCCATAATATATCCACGTATATAGTTTATGTGTTCGATTAGATATAATACAAAGTCTTTTAATAATTCAGTATCAAAATTATAACTATCAATTAAGTTCCGTTATACTTTGATTACAAACAACGCACTTTAATAAAATAATTATTAATAATACGTAATTTATAAAGAATTTCTCGTTAATATAGATAGGATAATTTAAAATCTAATGCAAAAGTGCCATTTGTATTGAAAATAAATAATTAATGTTATGCTACCATTTTTTTTAATGATATTAAGCAAGTCTAATATCTTTTTAGTAATTTGCTAATTACAAATGGATTGATTAAATGTAATTATGTATTAAAAAAATGTTTTATTTAATATTCAGAATAGTTTGTGGCTTATACTTATTTCAGTGTTTCTTCAATATCCATATGTATCTTACTTTACAATAACTTTATTAATTTATAACAACATGTCATTATGATTCTAAAAATGTGTTTCTTTTCTCTTGTCAAATTTATACGTTGAACGTCCGTTACGTTACAATTTAATTTGAGAACATTCAAACGGTCTCTACACAAATAACTCTTTCTGTCATTAAAATAAAAAAAAACTAAATAATTTACACGAAACACATGTTAATTTATAAGTAATATTGTTGAATGGATTGACTGTAAAATGTCCGGCGATGGACGAAACAGAATTAACTACAAAGATAACAAGATAATCGCGTCCGAACTTTCCCATTGTAAGTCTAAGTGGACTAAGAGACACGAGTCGGGTGAGACAATTTAATCTCGTCGGCTTCATGCTCCCTCAGATACGGCGATAGTTTTTAAACGGTTAGAGTTTCTTTGTCATCCATCTAGTGCAGGACTAATCCGTTTTTTAAACTTTTAACTACATCGCCGTCACTTAATGAAAGATATTTCCGAAGGAAATTGTAGTACTTAATGTTATTACTGTAATGGTTTTCTTTCCCTTTTTTTTTAACATGAGGAGATCCTTAACAGATACTCATCCCGTGGGGAAGCTGAGGATGGGTTATGTCCAATTTGCACGGACTAAAATTCCATGGTGCCTTTATACACCGTATTGGCGGGGGAGCAGAGACTGCCGACTGGCACTGCATCTGCTCCCCCGAGAGGTATGGGCTCTCTAAAACGCCTTGATTGTGGTCTGAGGGGTCAAAGATTGTAGACCACTCATAGAGCGAGTAGATGTTAGACCTCCCCTGACGAACTGTGGGAGTCGCATCAACACCATGCGCCTTCACCACATGCCCGTGTCCATCGCCCTCCGGCTCCATCTACGGCGGCTGGAGGTCGACTACCATAATCGTATTTATGCCACATTACACTAATATTAAAACTGAAAAAGTTTGTTTATTTGTTGCATTTGTACGCCTTAATCGATTATCATGAAATTTTGTATACACGTTATGAAGTGTACAGCAAAAGACAGTATAATTTAGATTTAGAAAAAAGTACTGTTCCCGTGCGTAAAATTAAATTTTCACTAAAGCGAGCGAGGACACGAGCATAACCTAGTTATCTATAAATGAAATAGTAATTTATTTTAGATGAATTCGAATGATGTTAGGGGCTCTCAGTAAACAACGAAGGCTAATAAGACGTTAATTCCCATTGAGTTGGTTACTTGTTCTCTTTGTCAGCGTTTAAACTGAATTACTAGTAAGGACAGTTTAAGCTGGCTGCTTTTCGGATGTACCATCCACTTTTCATCATTGGTAAATTAGTATTCAGTAAGTTTCCTTTCCTTAAGCTAAGCATTTTACATAATGTATTAAAATTCTACGAGAAAGCGTAAAAGTTTTTTAAATCTACAAACAAAATCTATTTCACTTTTGTATTTACATGATATGACTTTATATTATTTTAAATATATAACAATTTCAGGAGTTTAGAAATTTTAAATGTAGCTTCAATAATTAATAATGATAAGTAAATTAGCTGCCAAAAGTTTCTTTCAGCCCCCAGTCCTGTTTAATTACAAATTAGGCGAGTCGTAAACAAAGTCTTCACTTTGTCGAATCGTCCCATCAAATCTGCGGTCGCGTCCGCTCATTAATTTTAATAAAAGCTCGTCGCAACAGAAAGGAATCGTCTATAAAATAAGTATACCTTGTGATTATAAATGACAGTGAGTCTTTAATCGGAAATTACTTCTTTTACTTACGTAAGTATATTGTACTGGATATTTAGATATTACAAGTGGGCGCCCAGTGGTTGACATTCGACCATAGTTCATTGATTTTTTAATGTTTGAACTTTATTAACACTTTTGTCAAAGGGCATACTTCTATAATCAAAGGTTTTCATCATGGCTACTCAGTTATTTGCCATTTGCCATGATCTTTAATTATATAAACATAAAAAAATCTATGTGTAAATGAAAATTGAAATTAATTATAAAGTTCAAACAAAAAACAGGAGGTTACATAAGGTGGTAAGGCTCTCAAATTCTAATCGAAATTAATTATAAATTTCAAACAAAAAACAGGAGGTTACATAAGGTGGTAAGGCTCTCAAATTCTAAGTAAATATAACTTTAAGAAAATAAAGAGATTTATCGCAACCCATGACATAATGACATGGTATTTGTGGGTGATATTGAATTAAATGTAGTCTGTACATTATGAGAAATAGTGATATACCCAGTATCACCTTTTGGAAAAGTAATGGATACACAGTAGAATCTTTATATGTTGTGTAAAATTCGAGTAGTAGTGTGAGTAGTGCATATTTTAATAAATGTAATGTACTTCTAATGCATTTTATAAAAATAAACAGCTTTCTGTACTTATCCGCCATATAAACTTTAACTATGCCAAATTTCAAGTTCACCCTTTGATGGCAAATAGGTTAAAAAGGGGTACAATTTTTTTGCTTCACGTATTAATATATAGATTCTGTGAACATATTACTAAGCATTTTTACAATTCGTGTCTGCTGTAAAATTGTGAATTTAAATAACGTTACGACCAATATATATGAAGTCATTGTTACAAATAAACATGAAATTAATTATCGATTGCGGGTATCAGGAATAACAAATTTCTTAAAATAGTCCGTCTCAAACTTTGTTGAATCGTTCGAATAATGATGTCACTCTACCAGAACTTTCCACCATTCTTAATTGAAAATAATATAAGTACGCTATCGTGTGTATGTCTGAAGTTCTATTATAGATATCGGAGCAAATCTGAAAAGAAAATTAATCTATACCAGTACTATAAAGCTTTGTGTGTTTGGTTGAATATGTTAATCTCAGGAACTACTGGTCCGATTTGAAAAAAGTGTTAGATAGCTCATTTATTGATCATCACACAAAGATCAATAGGAGCGGAACACCAATGAAGAATCTTTCAAAATATTTTTTTTTTTTAATTTATGAGCTAAGGCTGCGTGTGTGTATTAGCCCAAAGTAACTATTCCACGCAGACGAAGTCGCGTGCAGAAGCTAGTAAACAAGAGTAAATAACGTGTGTGACTTTAGTGTAATTATGATACCGAACTATTTAATTCAAATTTTTTTATGTGTAGAAATAAATTTCTTTTAATGCAAGAGACATTTGATTTACTTACGGAAGCAACAGTACATTATTTCTATGCATACTTTAATATATTGTGTAACTTTGTTTTACCAATTAGTGGGAATTTAATATGCCGAATTATAAATTAAAACGGTTAGTAATAGAATCTAACATTCTACAAATTAGAACAATTTAATCTCAGTTCCTGATATTAGCTACAACGAGAGATATCTATTATTAAAGTGCAAAGAATCGTGCGACACACTTCGATATAGAGGAAAGTGATCAACACGAAACTCCATTAAGGACAGTTCGGTCCTCTTACTTAGAGATACTGAAGATATACTGAAGAATAATAAATTGGGTAGTTCTTATGAAAAATATAATTTTAAAAATATTTTATAATTTTAATTTAATTTGGATTACTATCAGATAATCAGTATGGTTTTCGTAGAGGTCGATCAACGGTTGATGCTGTTACGAAATTTTGCGACTTTATTTCTAAACACCTTGATAAGGGATTTAAATCTCTTGGTATCTTTCTCGATCTTGCAAAGGCTTTTGATACAGTTTCGATTCCTTTACTTTTACAAAAACTTGAGTTTTTGGGGATTCGTGGAATACCATTCAATCTATTTGAAGATTACCTTACCGACAGAACTCAGTCTGTTAAAATAGAAGATGTTGTTAGTGACCAAGTTTTTGTCACATATGGCGTCCCACAGGGTAGTATTCTCGGACCTATACTATTTATGATCTACATAAATGATTTGTGTCAGTTACAAATAGAAAACGGGAATATTATTACTTTTGTTGATGACACTGTACTATCATTTCAAGGTCATAGTTGGAGAGAGACATTTCTTAGTGCTCAAATAGGTTTTAATTCTGTAAGTGCCTGGCTACGTACAAATCAACTCACGATGAATGCAAATAAAACAAAATTCATGACTTTTATTATTCAAAATAAATCTGATTCAAGCTTGAATGATCTGAGATTAATTGTACACTCGCCATCGTGTCCGAATATATTAACTGACTATTGTAATTGTCCTAATTTAGATGAAGTTAAAAACATCAAATATTTGGGTATCGTTATAGACTATAAACTAAATTTTCAATATCATATTTCATCATTAGTACATGAGTCTATTACACACATTACATGAGTGCGTAGGCTTATACCAATTATTAAATGTATTAGACAAGTAGCAGACAATAACATTGTTAAAATGATATACTTCTCTTTATGCCAGTCACTTCTTCTTTACTGCATCCCGTGTTGGGGGGGAGCAAGTAAATCCATTTTGCTACCACTAGAAAGAGTGAGCCATACTGAAAGTAATATTTTTCCGGGCGTATAGATACCCCACAGAGAATCTTTACCAAGAATGTCAAGTTTTAACAGTCAGACAACTTTTTATTCAACAAATTATTCTCCGTCAACATGTTGGAACGACAAACAAACAATCCACAGATTCTAGAAGGGTCGAGGACATAATAAAAGTACCTAAACATAATACTTCGTATGCTTGTCATTTTGAAGGCTTCCTGGGAGGATTGCTCTATAATAAAGAAAACAATACACTAGGGATTAATCAATTCAACAGTCATACTGTTAAAATACTCACTTGGAGGATGATGGTTAACTTCACAAAATTATACAAATACAGAAAAACTATTAATACCACAATACAAATTGTAAATAATTTCAATAGCTAAATTCATACATTTTTAATTTTAAAACAATGCAGCATGAAACATTATAATATATATATATATATATATATATATACTACTATCATAAAACACCCTTGGCTCTCTTGGAATACTGTGTTACACAATAATAAATATGTGAGATGTTTATTTAGTCAAACTAAGTTTTTTTTATTACATGTTTAAGTCACTGTTTGTCGTATTTCTCGATATATGAAATTGTGATATCGCGATACGGTTATAACCAGTGCAGATAACAATATAACTGTAAATTATGTATACATTGACTCTGAACATTAAATTATTATTATTATTAAAGAAATTACAGAAATTGTCTATTACTATGTTTTTGTCAACTTTTTTTTTGCAATTAGTAAATACATATTGTACTTATTATTTTAAAATTAATGGTTATATATCGTTAATTTACACATTAGTCATTGTCTACTAGTCGTTATACGGCCAAATTTCTTTAATTTTGCTAGTTGAAAATTGCTGTCTTTACCGTTATATATAATAAGAAGAATATATAATAATAAGAAGAAAGAAAAAACGACAACAGGTAAAAATTTAAAAGTAGTTTGCAAAAGAATATCTATAGTTTTTCATTTATACGAATAAATGGGCCGTGGTAAATCGATTATTTAAATTCTATAATAATATTATAAAGAGGTAAGGTTTGTGAGCCTGTAGGGGGTAATCTCAGGAACTGCTAAATCGATTTAGAAAATTATTTCACTAATAGGAAGCTATGCTATTTCTGAGTGTCATAGGATATATATTAAACCGAAAAATGAAAAGACTTTTGTGGTACTCGGATTTGCAAAGCGAGCCGGAGAAAAAACTGTCGAACGAAAACGGTTCTTACGAACGCTGCCTTAACGATGAGAGATATATGATTGAGTTCTAAAGGAAAGTTATAGAGCTTGAAAATGCATACAAAAAAGTCATGGACAAAAAATTAGTTTTTTTCGTCAATAAAGCGAATATACTGTATTTTTTCTTATATCAAATTATAAACATGGTCTTCATTCATAAGTTGGTAGTGTTTATTAATATGCGGCATAGGTATAAATATAGATGCACTAATTTGAATTTTTATTGGCCTTAAGTCACGTTTAATTGGCTTTTATTACTCTTTGTTTTACACCTAAATATCTAAGTAAATATAAGGTTTATTCTTGTATATATTTTTAGAAATCATTAAACAAATGTTCTTAATCAGTGTATTAATAGGTATAGCCACAAGATTATATATAACATAAATAAGTAGGTACGTATATTTCCAGTGAACATTTCTTTAAGACCAACTTTTTACTTGACATTTTCCTTCAGTCGATTTATCTAATTTGGAAACGAAGAATTGGTAACTGTATAATAAAACGTTAGTTCATTATCGTCAGCGGGTTTCGTTCACAGTCCGACTCGTTACGGAGACACCAACTTCATGAATAATTTACTACGAATAATGGGAGTTACGCGAAATATCCACCTGCATGTTTCAATGTTAAGAATATCCACTCTGATTACAGCTACTTATATTTTTTATTTGTAGGAATATAATTAAGTGATTTTTGTAATGAATTATAGATTTATTCGTATGAAGTGCAAATCTCATTATTATTTGTTTGTAAGATGTAATCTTAGGAATAACTGCAGCTCTGAGTGACATAGGTTATGTTTTATATGCTTACTAGCTTTGGCTTAGCGGTTGCACTTGCAATAATGTAGACCGGACCCATTCCTCGGGAACACTACCTTATTACCACAATACCTGTAAGTACAAAGCATATACTGCCCAATCTGCTCACACGTTTTATTGTCACGCCTTTATTGTAAATATACTAAATGAATTAATAAGTTACGAATGTTACTTTATAAATAGAATATTGCGATCAAACTCCAAGTAAGTGTACCTATATAAACAATACGGACATTAAAACAGTAATCATCGTAATGAATTGAGATTCGGAGGAATCCGTAAATTAGCGCTTCAAAATTTACGAGTATCTCTGACGTTTAATTGAAAGTTCCACAGCAATAAAATTGGCTTCAAAGGCTCACGTTTAAGCAAATGATTTTGTGAGTTTTATGGTTAGGAAAATCCTAGTATATTGTGTATTTAATTACACTTCAAATTAGTTTTCTTTTGGCATATTCTTTATTAAAAGCAACTAAATTATATAATAACGCCGTGTCTTTATGTTTAATTTAAACCTCGTTTATGAAGTTCCGTTTTTGCTGATTAACGTTATGCTTTTATGTCATCTTTACCAACTGTATTTACTTGCTTGTGAGTGTCAAATGTTAACCGAGTTCTCTTGTGTACATATTACGAATATTATCTACAAAAACTTTGATTTACACATAGCATATCGGAAACCAATAAAGACAGAATATAATTTGACATGTAGACAATTGTCTCTTTTTATAAATTATTATCATCCTTTAAATATATCAACAAATTTCGTGGCGAGTTGGACACGGGTGGTCAAGCGCGATAGTGTAATATAATTCTTTATTCATTATTATATTATACTACTCTTTCACAATTTTCAATTAATTTTACACAACACCATGGGTGGGTGGCATTTCTGGGTGATATTGAATTAAATGTAGTTTGTTCATTATGAGAAATAGTGACATGTCCAGTATCATCGTTTGGAAAAGTAAAGGATGCACAATACAATCAGGTGGTGAATCCAAGACAAAGATGTTTTTAATACTACCATTAGCTTTTGAAAATATATATTTTTTTTTGCTACCTGAGGTTGAATTGCAACATTGTAACCGTGGAGGTCTAAGTCTTGGATTATTTTTATGAACAAAATTCTTATTTTGATCGTACAAGGTATTATTTGGCTCATTTTTTTATTATAAAATCATCATTTGAAGTGACTGAACTCACTGTGCAAAAAAATACATATTGATGGATTTTGTAAAAGTTCTGGGTAAGCTGATGAAAATGCTATTAGTATTCTTTGTGGGTTGCGTTTTTCTAAATAAAGTTTGTATGATATATATTCTCACATTGACTTAGCAATCTAACGGAGTAAGTATATAATTTAAATTTTTAAATCAAAATAAACCTTATTAAAAGTGTCAGGTACTGAATTATTCCATTAAAAAAATATTCAGTTATCACAGTTTCGAGACACGTGAAGGTCAATTAATTCTTGACAGTTTGAAAATTTTGTTTTCATTTGTTTAGTCTATTAAAGTCAGTTATAATTTCTCCTGATCAGTAAACAGAATATTTTCCATTAGGTATTGATTTAGTTTTATATCTAACAAAATTGCGTTTTAAGACAATAAGAACTACATGTATTTAATTAACATATTGTAACCAAATTAGATTCAAACATTATTTTTCTTGTGTGTATCCAGTTACTCTGGCGTATTGCTAATCTTATTTATGGTTTCCATTAACGAAGATTGTGATTAATTTCCGTAAATATTTACAATGTGAGAACAATAGGGCACATTTTAAAATACAATGTAAGTATGCAAAAGGCAAAACGAATAGTTATTTTCTTAACATAATGACAGATTACGTCTTATAAATAAAATAATCTCAATTTTGACAGCGGAATATATATATTATAATAGTTTATTTATACAACGATAATTTATGTTTTTCCAAAACATAGGCGGTTGAGAAATATAGAACGTTATTAATTAGATGAACGTTACTGTGCGGTTTAAAGTTAATAAAAATTCTTCTTATTTTAAAACATCCTTATTTTAAACAACCAAGCGAAACGACTCACCGAGCGGGTGGCTCACCATTTTTTCTGAACTGACAACCAGGCCGAGGAGCAATTGGAGCCCCACGTAACAGGATAATGAGCTCACGTGACCTGTCGACTCCAGCCGACGCCGTCGACAAGCCTACAATTTCCGGACTCTGACGAACGCGCTTCCAATTTTAAACCTCGGTAAACACTTTCGATCTTTATGTTATTTCACTTCTTTGCAATGGAGTCTGATTAGATTGCTTCTTTGCGAACAATTGCTGCGGGCTATACTGTGAAATTAAACGAGTATGCGTGTTCTGAAGAATTCAATTTGTAATAAAGAAAAATTCCTTACTTGTGTAGGTTTCCATTAAGCAGACTATACGCCGTGACTGTTTAAAGACTGACAACCTTCAATCGTGTGACAGTTCATGGTCACATTTAACATTTAAAATAATATTATAAAATAAATACTAATATACAAAGATAACCTAAGTTAAAGTTTGTTCTAATACTCTCTAAAGTATTAGTACAAATTTAAATAAACCTAGGTTGAATGACCGGTGACAAAACCTGCAAACGGCGACCCGAAGTTTATAACCTTCTACGATAAAACGGACAATAAACCCTTTTGTTTGTTCAAACTTCGAAACATTATCCTTTGTTAGTTAGGTGCCTTCACTTTCATTTCAGTTTTACTACACCCGACTGTCACTGACACTGTTATTTAACATACACTAGTAGAGTTTTTGTATTATCTAGATTATTAGCACCTATTTTTTAATTGATTAAGAACGAATATCAAGTACTGAGTATCTTGCAAAAATATTGCTAACGAGTAACCAGTCACCCAGTGTATACAGCAAAGTTTACGCTTAATGTTGTAAATAATTTGTAATGTCAATATTCGAATTCATGTATTAAAATTTAGAAAATTGGTAGTAGTAGTAAATTCATTTAAGCAACTAGTAAAAAGACAACAGATATGAAATGCGAACCTGGGCTTGTTTCACGTAAATATTAGAGGATACTTTTTATCCCCAAAAAGTACTATTTACTGATAGGTAAAATCTACATTAAATCGAGCGAAACCGGGAGTAAAATTTGGTAGAAACATAAAAGGAATATTTTAAAGAGTTTGTTAACTATATGTTAATATTGCATGTTATATTTTGTTGTTATTATTTCAGATTTATATGCTATTGCTTTGGTATCTTACATGTATTATTTCATTATTTAGTACATGTTATAGATTAGTTTTATCTATAAAAGACAGTAAAATTTATTTCTTAATGATTCAATAAAATTAAAGTATTTGTGCCACACACACGCATTTACTCGTATGAAAGTAATTAAAACAAAGTAGGTACTAGTTTTCTTAGAACGTTAAAACCATTAAAATTGTATACTAGCCTCTGCCCACGACTTCGTTCGCGTGGAATAGTTATTTTGGGCTAACGCTAACACCTAGTGGAAGCTCTCAAGAGACTATTTTACAACGTTCTTCATTGTTGCTCTGTTCCTATTGGTCTTAGCGTGAAGATACATGTATAAGCACTGTTACTTTATGTCGGTTTTCTGTGAGAGGATGGTACTACCCCGGACGAGCCGTCCCATTCATGCTGAAAGCAGTAATAACTTCAGCGTGGCTCTACCTACAAGTGGTCTAAAGACTTATGTATTTCTAGAGTATTCTCGCGGCTTCATCCGTGAGGTTTTTTTTAATGTAAATATCATATATTTATCCACAATTATTAAAAAAAAAAACATGTCATAAATGTTCTCAATGAAACGTTGCCACTAGCTCCCAGGCTACCCGTATGCCTTTGATTGCTGTATATTTAAAATATTAGTCACGTAAAATATTAAACAGACAGAGTTTCATACGCATTTACAATATTAATATGGATTACATACAACATAAAATACTGTGATATAGCTGAATAAGAACCGCAGAGAAATACATAAGTGACATAATGTAAGCTTCAAAACTTATTACTGGGTAGATTTAACTCCAACAGATAGCAGTTAATGGTTAAAGAATGTATGTAGTCACATTAATCGATTATTAATTTGTGTAATTAAAACATAATGAATTTATGATTCATTTATGATGATCACAAGTCACACGCCTTGTGGAATTTCCAATCAAAGTCAATATGGCGATAAAACTACAGATAAACTGAGGTTAACTTGTCTATTGGTTTCAACTCCTTATGAGATGTTTTATTTTTAAAGATCAACGCTCCTATATTTTATAAAAAGCTCATATGTAAAATGTTATGCTTCTAGACTCACCAGTTTAAGTTGTGTTTTGTTCGTCACTAAACCTTAACAATTCGATGATGTAAGAAAAGGGATTGGGAATATGAGGGAAGGGATTTATGAGATAGACTGAAACATTGTTTCACCAGAAGCCATGTAAAATGGCACACCTTATTGCTTTTCGCGAAGAATTCTTTATGCTATGCATTTTTCTAGAACTCAATTATAAAGTACTCAGCAGTAAAATGCTTAGTTTTTTATTATTCAATGCCGGGGATACAACTAGCAATAATATAGTGGGTGAAAGTGTAATGAGTAGCAATATTCAAGGAAAATATAGTTCATGGTGATATTTCACATATGAAATTATCATAAACAAGTAAGTATAATAAGTATATCAAAACAAATAATAATAAACAAGAAAGAGAACCGTAGTTAAAGTTTGTTCTAAGACTTTTATGAAAGTATGAAAACAAAAGTGAAATACTCAATGAACGAATGAATATGAAGGTGAATCGCGAGGGCGCATATCGAGTTAATAACTTTAGCATTACGTAAATCTTTTCAACGGAATGACGTGGTAGCACTCACACTGAATGTGCACAGGAACGTGACCCCACCGCATCTGTATTTATTAAGCTCTCTCAAATCTACGTAAACTAAGAGAGGAGTGTATATCAGTTTTGTTTTTTTCGAGATAAGAGAAAGAGAGGTGAAATATTAAGCACCTATTTTTATAATTGATTTAGAACCTGAAACGACTAATGAGTACTCTGTAGAAATATTGCGAGTGACTAACCAATCGCGCGGTATCTACAATATTATTCATATTGAATTATCTGTATAGATAATAACTCTTATCCCCGAGAACAAGATTATAAACAAACAATAGGACTTAAAACTCAAGACCAAAACTTTTCTCCCCTTATCTCTTTTATTGTTGTAGATATGATAATCCATTATATTCAGTTTGAAAACTTAAAGCACTTCCTCGATATCTAGATTTCTGTAATCTCTATCTAGATTAAACCAAAATTTGTAAAATATCTATCAAAAACTAACTTCGCTTGCGTTAGTGTTGATCTAATCTAACCTTTGGGAACAGTACATTTTTTTTAAATTAGATGTACCCTATGCTACTTTCTGGTTCCCTGAGAACGTGTATGTAAAGTTTCACAATGATTAGTAGTTGAGGCGTGAAAGCGTAACAGAAAAACAAACTCACTTTCGCGTTTGTAATATTAGGACTACTAGATATTGGATGTGGTAACATTATTTTATTAAAACCTGAGAATTTATTCGGTTTTACATCACCCATAGTGTAACTTAGCAGTTCTTAACCTTTGTTGTTCAGCGTTGCACTACAAATTTGCGACTTCCATACATTGCATGCAAAATTTTTATAGTACAATCCGAATGAGAGTGAGAGTTTGTAAGTCTCCTGACACACTTGACAGGTGCTTGCTACACACTGATGTATCACGACACGATAGTTGGGAACCGTTGGTCAAACAAGTTAATTACATAGTAATTTGAACTGATAACAGTTACTAATGATCTTGATTTGACGCAGTGTTTCAAAATTAAATAAATATACAATATAGCAAGCGGGAAAACTGTTCACAAACAAATATTATATATTTTTTAAATAAGTAATCTAAAAAAAATTTTTTCCGTCAATCTTACGTTGTGATTACCAAATTAATTATGTTGTATACAAGTATAGAACTCACATAAATGAACTGGTTTATTGTTGGACTAACATTCGTGTGCCTCGAAAGTCGCCGTCAACATGAAGAGTATAATTTGTAGTAAGTTTTAGATAAATAACATTTAACACCTCAATAAGATGATCACCTATATAATGGACTATAATTCCTGTATTAAGGCCAAAATCTTGCTACAGGCCGTCATAAATTATAATTTACATAGTCGTGTGCACGTACGACGATATAGTATCTATATTAAAGCTGTTGGAGGGAGACTTACGCGCGCCATTCATTTTAAAGTCTACCAACGGGAATTTTGATACATATAGATATTAAGGTTGTTTTAGAAGCAATATTAAATGTTATTAAATTATAAATAATTGAAAATATTTTCAATAAGATCATTATCCATCTAATGAACTTTCATTGCTATAGTGGGAACAGAATGTTGATGCAGATAGGATCTTTTTTTTTTTACATCACAGGAGGCAACGAACTGGTGAGTCACCTGATGTTAAGTGATCACCACCGTACATTGCAACACCAGGAGAGTCGCAAGTGCGTTGCCAGCCTGTAATGGAGGAGGAGGGAAGGAAGGGAAGAGGAGAAGGGAAGGTGATGAGAGGTGGGCCGCCGGCGTTCTTACTGACCGAACGAAACGTAACAATGTAAGCACTTTTACTTCACGTCAGTTTTCCGTGAGAGGGTGGTACTACACCGGACGAGTCGACCCATTCATGCTGAAACCAGTAATAGCTTCAGTATGGCTCTACCTCCGACAAAATTCACAAAATAAAGTTTGCGTAGTCATTTCTGTATGCAGGTGGTACCATAACTGTAATGAACCGGTCAAAGGCGAAGCCTGACGTGTAGCTTAAAGGGCTCATTTTCCTGCAATTCTGGCAACATATTATTTCTATTCGTTACATATTTGTATACTTAACGAGATATAAGCTTTTTCCAAGCAATATTAAATTTGTTGATGTAAATATTTATATAATATACTAAAAAAACAACCGGACATCGTTATAAAAAAACCGTAAAAATAATTCTAGATCTCGAAAAAAGCGTCATCTATTATGTGAATATATAGCTAAGAGCTACCCAGGTGGCTCTAAAGTCCAAAAAATAAAGTTTAAAAGGCGAAGAATACTTAAAAACATGATAAATTAATAATTTGCTTCATTTTAATGTAACAAATTTACATGTCATTTTAATTTAATATGATCGTTTCATTTCGGTTCAATGTTTCTATAAAACCTAATTACATTGAGTGCATTAAATATATTTGAATCATTTTAATTAATAGAGGAGAGCATACGCACTATAAATAGTTTTGTAATAAAGCTTTGAAGTTTAATTATGATTAATAAAATTTGTTAATAATCTTATCTATACTAATATTATAACAAGGTAAAGTTTGTGAGTTTGTGACTTTGTAGAGGGTAATCTCAGGAACTACTGGTCCGATAAAAAAAAAATGTCAATGTTATATAGATCATTTATCGAAGATGGTTATAGGTTATATATCACCACGCTAAGAACAATAGGAGCGGAGCACCCATAAAGAATTTTTAAAATTGTGTTCTTTTCCTCTTGAGAGCTTCCGCTGCGATCTAGCTATTCCATGCGAACGAAGTCGCGGGCAGAGGTTAATCTATAATAAAACAAATGTCATACCGATATAAATAACTAGCAATGTCCATTACACGCTCTCGTCTCTTCGAGATGAAAGCCTCCAATTTATAGTGAAAACCCCAAAAAATGTTGCTGTGCAATATATATAAAACTAGCGGGCACGGCGAACGTTGTCCTAAACACCTAAACCTTCTCCTTGAGTTGCCTTATCTACTGGAGAAAACCGCAAGTTCTTTACTTAAAATTGTAATAAAAAATATGTTTCTTAATTAAAATACAGAATTATAATTATTTTTTCAGTATTTGTCCTCGCGGCTTTGATACTAGCCAACAGCACAGACTTACAAAGTCTGCTCAAGAACAGCAATGATCAACTCACAGCACAAATGTTTAATGTAAGTATTACTAAATCTTTGATAAATATATAATGAGGTCAAAGTATGTATTATAATGCGTTCCTATTTATGCAAGGTATTTAATATTGCTGATATAAAACAAATCTATACTAATATTTAAAGCTAACGAGTTTTTTTGTTTGTATGGTTGAACGCTAATCTCAAGAACTACCGGTCACGTTAAAACCAACAAGAGCTGAGCACCAATGAAGAATGTTTCAAAATCGGGCTTTTTTTTCCATTTGAGAGCTTCCGTTGCGTATTAGTGGTAGTATTATATATGATGCCATGGTAACGTGATAACTTTCTATCGCAAATATTTTCAGAGTTTATTTTGTGTTCCTATTCAAAAAGTTTATTCTACGTTAGTTTTTTTTCATTCTGTCGATATGTCTGTTTGTTTATTTGTTCCGGGTAATCGCCGAAACGGCTGGATCTATTTGAACGGGAATGTTACGGGCAAATAACTAAGTAACTAACTGTTTTATTTTAAGCGTGTTCAGCAGGCGTTGCCTGTCCTGATAATAAGTCAAACTATACCTAAACCTTGCCCAAGAATCATTTTATATAGTGATGAAAACGATATGATGATGCGTTCTGAAGTTTTTGATCTTTTCGCGAACAGACATATAGACACACATGACAGAGTACTTTGTTTTCCACTATGTAGTGATGAACTGTTACTCGTGCATTCATTCGTGTGAAATTGATCAAAAATATGATGTTCACTGGAAATATGTGCGTGAGATGTGCGCTGTAATGGACTTCAAGAATAGATATAATTAAATATTATATGTTTATATGTGATTTAACATTTAACAGCGTGTATTAATAACATAATTGTATCGAGAATATAGGTATTTTATATTTATATAATAAAAGATTTAACACATATTGTTCGACATTGTATAGCTTAATATTTTCATTACTTTCTTGTATAGTGTAAGTAAGCATTGAGGGTGGTATATTGAAGTTTAAAGTTCCAGATATGTAGCTGATGGTAAAGCCCATCCCATTCGACACACGATTAGTATTCACATATATAATGTACACGTTACCTGTTATAGTTGATGATGTACGAGTCGTATTTACAAATATTTTTGAAAGGCTATTTCTGTAATTTACACACCTAATCACAATTTTAAATTTATTTAATATATTTAAAAAAAACGCATGCGAAGCCATGGGTAACAGCTTGTGACATATGTTATTCAACGAATAATTATTGTTTCTTGTATATTCAAATGATAAGTATATAATTATGCGTTCAGTAGTTTTTGAGTTTATCGCGAACAGATAGACAGACTTTGTTTTATATGAATATAGTATTTATTATAACAAACCTAAAAATTCAGTTAAGTTAGATTTTTTTAAACTATAATTAGTTAAATCCATTCATTGATTTGTTACTTAACGGTGTATAGGTAGTACAGAATATTTCCAATGTTACCGTTGATAGAGAATTTGAGCTGTCTGTGATAGATAAAGGTATGATGTACGAAGGTTCCTGATCAAAAATGTTATCTTTGTATATAATTTTTTTCTGTACGTGTGCATGACACTGAACTCCTTCTAAACGCTTGGACCGATTTTGATGAAATTTTGTGTGCGTGTTCCAGCGAATCCAAGAATGGTTTAGATTCACAAATGCACCCGGTACACTTGGTCAACGCTGCGGTTGACTATAGGAATCTTTTTATTATCAAGGCAGGACTACGTCCGCCCAGCTAGTATTTTTTATTATTTATTTATTAGTATCTAGTATTTTAATTTAGTATTTTTGCCAAACTGGCTACGCTTTTGATCTAGTAACATCTTAACAGCTTTATTGCACTACTTATAATTTAGTTTCTACACCGAACTATCAATCAACACAAAGATAAATACAGCGAAAGATTGTTTGACGTTTGATCACAATATTCTGAAGTTTTTTTTTATGTCATAGGATGCCAACGAACTGATGGGTCACCTTATGTTTAGTAATCACCACCGTCCATAGACACCAGCAACACCAGGGGAGTAGCAAGTGCGTTGCCAGCCTGTGTTGGCGGGAAAGCCGGAGGGAGGGAAAAGGGTGGAAGAGAAGGGAGAAGGGGGAGGTGGGCCACCGGCGCTCTCGCTGCGCGAACGAAACGCAACAATGCAAGCACTGTTACTTCACGTCGGTTTTCTGTGAGAGGGTGGTACTACCCCGGGCGAGTCGACCCATTCATGCTGAAACCAGTTATAGCTTCAGCGTGGCTCAACCACCTAAATACTAACACGTTCAACCTGAGAGCTGCCGGAACAGACCAACAGGTGCTTGGCGATAGATTCCCATCTTCAAGGTGGTAAGGTTGGCAGGCGGACTTAGAAAAAGCCCTACCACCATGCTATGGCTTTATCAAGATGTTTACCTTCACTGAAAGATCCGATTCCATTGCTATTATTCGAATCTACTGTCATCGACGCGGTGTCGGAAAAAGCATAAAACTAAGCTATCGTCGCTTTAAAATGTTGTATATCCATCTATTAATACCTTTAAACGAGCAATTCTTGTATATTGTTATATATTTAGGATCTCGGAGACGGCGTCATCTATTTCAGTGAAATTTAGTACATAGGTAGTTTCGGGGATGATAAATCGATCTAGCTAGATTGCATTCATAGAAAACTTTTTAACAAAGTTTTTAGGCAATGAAAATTATAAAGCTAAAATATAAAGGTCGCCATCGCTGTCAAAACAAAAATAGCTCAGATGCAAATCAGCTGCTTCGAAAGTCCGTTTAATCCCAGTTTGAATTCGAATGACAGCAAAAGAAATATCTTTTTTTTTTTGTACAAAAATGCTAATTTTGTGAGGCAAACCTAAAAGTTTATTTTAATTTAAAAATGTTTTTAAAGAACCGACCTAGCCTCCGTCGCCCTGGTACTTCGAATAAATAGCGATGAAACATGTAGAAAATCAAAGAGTTATTATTTACGCAGCCTAAGCCGTATAAGTTTAGCAGGAGGTCACATTGTTTGTCCTGCTTTATTATATGACCAAATGGTCGGTGTCAAAAAGAAACAATAAGATACACTAGTACATGGCAGACGAACTTTTGTTAGGAAATACACAAAATTGTACACAAATTAAAACCACGATACTTCTGGAGGAACTTATTATTTAAGCTATTAAAATTTACCAAAGTTAGCAGTGTGAGTTTTTTTATTAATAGTTGTTGACCAATTGATAAACTTATCGAAAAAGATTGTTTATTCATCACATCTAATACAAGTGATGAAAAAAATAAAACAAAGAATTTTAGTATACATAGAGATGAGTTCCTAATTTTTAAATATACTAAGGGATGTTTTCATACAGGAAGTCATCAAAGCAAACCCAGATAAGAGTGTCGTACTGTCTGCTTTCTCCGTTCTAACACCGTTAGCTCAGCTCGCTTTATCTTCTGTTGGAGAGTCACATGATGAGCTTCTTAGAGCTCTTGGCTTTCCTGATGATAACGTAGTAAGTATAACCCTATTTAATATTTTACCAAAAATGACTTAGATTTTGTAATTATGAGTTTCATTTTTAAATGTCTTATTTTTATTACTGGTTTGTTATTTTCCTACTTAACTTTTTTGACTACTTACATTGTTATACAATATTGACTTTTTTCAATAAATATAATACAGACCTTCAACCAATCGATTTTGTTCCTAATACAATTTATTAATTAGATTAGAAATCAAGGGTGTTAATCCTAAATATACTATGTATGTTTACATACTGTGAATAGAAAATATATATTATTTTCTATTCACAGACTGTAGTAGTAATGACTGATCTAATCCGCCAATTGCGAAATGCCAAAGGAATTACACTCGAAATGGCTAATAAAATATACGTTGCTGATGGCTATACATTAAATGAACGATTTGCTTTTCGGACTAGAGATGCTTTTAACTCTGAAGTTCAAAATATAAATTTTTGTAATAGTAAGGAAGCGGCCAATACAATCAACACGTGGGTGAGTTAAATCCTTTGCCATTTTTAGAAATAGAATGATTACTAGTATTAAAATTGGTATGCGTACTTCATGTAAGTTTCAATTGTTCCGACAGCGTCGATTAAATCGATTTAGGCTATGATTTTTGCTGGGCCATAGTTCCCCGTGAAGATTAAGATCGTAATGAAACCATTGTATGGTGATAGGGCTTCTCCTACGCTTGCAGCTTGCTAAATACCACTTTCAAGATGAAAATCTGTCGCCAAGAACTTGCATCTTGTACATTCATAAGGGAATCATATAAATTTAGTAATTATGCTGTTTCGCTGCTTTTTATGATTCCTATAATTTTGTATTTAATACAATAGTACTACAAAATATGTAAACATTACAAATATGAACTAACAGTATTTAAGTAAATTGTAAACGTAATTTAATATTATAGAAGATGTATATTCTAATAATCATATGTAACATTTCTCGAAGTAGGTTGAAGAGCACACCAAACAACGCATAAAACAATTAGTGAATCCTATGTCGTTAAATGATAATACCCGTTCTGTTCTCGTAAATGCAATTTACTTCAAGGTAAGCAATGCTTTTATTTTATACTGAGATACATCTGAATGCCCTATGGAAAATATTTTATGTTGAGAGACAATGTGTTAAACGATAAACCAGAATAATTATTGAAATGATGTCAACTTACTTTTACATACACGTTTACAGGGTAATTGGAAAAATAAATTTGTTAAGGAGTTAACTAAAAACCGTCCATTCCATGTTACTAAAGATAAAACTATACAAGTCCCTACTATGTACAGACGAGGAGATTATGCCTACGGAGAAAGTTCCGAACTCGATGCTAAGGTTTGATATACTATAAAATAAAAAGAATATTTCAGCTTTTTAATAAACGTGTTTATTTTATTTTCCAGCTTCTCGAAATACCTTATGAAGGTGAAGAATCATCATTTCTTATTGTATTACCAAACAATATTGGTGATATCGAAATTTTAGAGAATAAACTTAAAGATTTAAAGGTTTTAGAAAGAGCACAACAAAATATGTTCAAAATAAAAGTCGATCTTTTCCTTCCTAAGTTTAAAATAGAAACTACTACAGATCTTAAAGCAGTTTTGCAAAACGTAAGTAAAATTAGGAAATTTTATCGAGAAAATATATATTCCATTACTGATTCTTTACCAGCCCATCAATATCTTTTCAATATGTTAAATATACAATTGTTGTATAGGTAAATAAATAATGTAGTGCCTAAAAACATTTTATCCAAATCAGTGTTTGATTTTCAAATAAATAAATAGGTCAGCGTTCATTAAAATGTCGCGAAAAAAATAAGTCACAACGCGATGGATAAATTGTTCCATTTTCAAATATTTAAAATTTAAATATTCCTAATGTAAATGGCCAGTAACGGAGATTTTTAGCGCACCCTATCTATGTATTGTTATTACCTAGGCCCTAGGAAAGCATAATCTATATATTAATACGTGAAGCAAAATCTTTGTACCCCTTTTTAACCTATTTCCCGTAAACGGGTGAACTTGAAATTTGGCATAGTTAAAGTTTATATGGCGGAGAAGTGCAGAAAGCTGTTTATTTTATATAAAATGTATTAGAAGTACATTAAATTAATTAAAATATGCACTACTCACACTACTACTCGAATTTTACACAACATATACACACATGTAAATAAAGAAGACATTTTGACAGCTGTCAATAATTACGAACTTCAAAAAAGGTTGTGAAGGAGGTTGCTATGCTCGACTATATGTATTTTTTAACTCTTACGTTCTAATTATCATTTTTCATCCTACATTCAACAATGATATTATAAAATATAACTATTATTGTAATGTTTATTATTTTTTACCGTGAACTCACTTCAAATGATGAATTAATAAAAAACTGAGCCAAATAATACTTTGTATAATCAAAATAAGAATTTTGTTCATGAAAGTAATCTATGAGTTAGACCTCCGCGGTTACAATGTTGCAATTCAACCTCATGTATCAACAAAAAAGAATTTATTTTCAAAAGCTAAATGTAGTATTAAAAACGTCTTTGTCTTGGATTCACCATTTGATTGTATTGTGCATCCATTACTTTTCCAAACGATGGTACTGGGCATATCACTATTTCTCATAATACGAGTAAACAGACTACATTTAATTCAATATCACCCAGAAATACCACCCCAAGGTGTCGTGTAAAATTACTTGAAAATTGTGTCATGAGTTGTGATAAATTTCTTTATTTTCGTAAAGTTATGTTTGGTTAAAATTTGAGCTTTACCACGTGGTTTTTGTTTCCATTTTATAATTAATTTTCATTTACATTTACACGTAGATTTTTTGTAATGATTATATAATAAAGTACATGGCAAATGGTAAATAACTGAGTAGCCATGATGAAAACCTTTGATGATAGAAGTTTACCTTTTGACAAAAGAACCCTAATAAAGTTCAAACTTTAAAAATTAATTAACTGTGGTCGAATGTCGACCACTGGGCGCCCATTAGTGTTAATTTGATCGCCCAATAAAATAAGTGTTATTACAGATGAATGTGAAAAAAATATTCTCGGAAGAAGCTCGTTTAGACAATTTATTAAAGGATACTACAGGTCTACATGTTAGTGATGCTATACAAAAAGCTTTTATCGAAGTAAACGAAGAGGGTGCTGAAGCAGCCGCTGCTAACGGTAACTACAATTATATTGATTCTATAGTTAAAAATATCTAAAATTAAATTCAATTAATCGAAATATAATAATAGATATTGGAAGAATACAGTAATGGACTAGTTTATTTAAACGAATTCGCAAAATTCAACACGCTGGTACATAAGTCTCCACTTGTCAGGGGTGAATTCGTTGAAAATTCGTAGTTAATAGTCCAAAACGTTTTTATCGATTTAATGACGTAGTTACAGGACACATGTATAAAATAGACTTACCAGATAAAGTTTAAAAACTTTATCATTTGTAATAATAGAATCATACAAAATTCGTAGAAAATTTAAAGTTAAATTATTTCTTTTAACGTAACCATTATTATTCACGTTTCAGAACTTACTTTGAGACTGCTTAGTGTATTATCTATACCCTTCGTGGTAGACCGCCCTTTCTATTATATGCTGAAATACCAGAAAAATATCGTATTTAATGGAGTATTCGTGTTTTAGGTACTAAAATATCTAATTTAAATTTGTATAACATTGGCATGCACTTCACGCATATGATCGTAATTCTAGGACATATAATTACGCTTCATTGTGTGTATACGTATCCACATCATAATAAATTAACTAAGTGTATAATATAATAATTTAAATGTAGATAAAACATGGTGGAATTGTATTAATTATGAATAAATATTTCTCGCTAACTGCATATCTGCTACAGAATTATTATTAGACAATAATTCCTCTCCACCCTTTTCTTCCATTTTATAATGTCTGCGCAAAACAAAACGTATGGCCGAGTGATCACGTGGCGGTTGAAGTTTTTGGCGCGGGATCTTATCCTGTTATCTAGCGGATTTTATATTTTACTGGCGGACCCGGAGGACGTTGTTTTGCCTTGATAATAAAAAAAAAAAATTGAAATTTAACCGCAGTACCACATACTGATCCAATTGTGAATGTAAATCACTTCTGAAACACATAAAAAAACGTCACAATCTGTCCCCATGTTTACAAGAAGGATTCCAAGAAATATTTACATAAAGTATGTATCAGGCAACAGCCCAAGCCGAGGTGTGCCGTACACCCTTGACCCAGTTGTCAAATAAAATCGGCTGAGTGCCTTAAACGCTAGCCTAAGTAGTCCGATGAAGCTATTAAGACCTTGCGAGGTCAATAGGGTAATTAGATCGAAAAAAAAATGTACATAAAGATTCATAATCTTGTGTTATTTGATTTGTCCGGTGAAGCTGTTAAGACCTTGCTGGGTCAATAGTGTAGAAATTTCGAAAAAAAAAAAAGTGTTATTTGACACTGTGTTTTGTAAACTTGGTGGTGTTTTACGCAATATAGTTCGGTTATTGTGTACAAGTGAAGTCGATGCACGGAGCGTGAGTTCTGAGATGCCATAGAAACTCCTTAGAAAGTACTATCAAGGGAGCCACCATCTTGTTAGAACATTGAAATTATAGGTGGTAGAGCCACGTTGAAGCTATTACTGTTTTCAGAATGAATGGGTCGGTTCGTCCGGGGTACTACCACCCGACCCACAAAAAACCGACGTGGAGTGACAGTGCTGGCATTGTTGCGTTTCGTCCTGTCAGTGAGAGCACCGAAAGACCACCTGTCCCCCTTCTCCCTCTTCTCTCGGTCCTCCCTACTTCTTCTTCCCTATTTCCCCTTCCCCAAACACAGGCTGACAACGCATTTGCAACTCTCCTGGTGTTGCAATTATCTATTAACGGTGGTGATCACTAAACATCAGGTGACCCACCTGTTCGATTGCCTTCTATGGTATAAAAAAATGTCATAAAACTTGCAACGTTATTACCTACTCCACAATGGCAGTAACAATTTAGAAGATTGGTTGCCAAAAATAAAAGTAAGAAAAACTACTGCGTATAGAAATAAAGTCCTATGCGAGTATTTAAAATAGTTGAAAAAGTGCACATATAATACGAAATTAAAGACAAGAAAGTGAATTAAGATAGGTGACGATCCAGCAAGTTCAAGTATCCAATTATTCATTTTCCTTGTTAGGCTTATACCATTACTAGCTTCTGCCCGCGACTTCGTTCGCGTGGAATACATACTTTGGGCTAACGCTAACACGCAGCGGAAGCTATCACGAGGGAAAGAAAACCACGATTTTATAAATAAATAAATAATATAAATAAGTATTTAGGAAACGTAAGGTATTTATGTTTCTTGCATCCATTGAAAGTGTGGAAAAAATTTTAAGTTAGTCACAAAACACTTTGAAATTGTTATTACTTAACGAAAAGCTAAGTTTCGATTTTCATTGACCATATATAAATCATACATGCAAATAGTAGAACATGGTTATCACATTGTTCTTGCGAAATATGTAATGCGTATACTTGTCGCTTCAGTGGCCAAAATATATTTGTTATGCGTAGTGTTAATCTAAAACATCCTTACAATAAAAATGTTATATATATTAATATTAAAATCAGTTTATATTAAATAAACCAAATTATATCTTTCTTCGGTCATAATTAATAACATTTATTTTGCTACATAATAAATAACGAAGTTACATATATATATAAATAACTTTTTTTATGTAATTAATATTTTTTTCAGCATTTTATGCAGCACTTAGTGGTATTCATTTTCGCATAACGTTCATAGCTGATAGGCCGTTTTACTTTGTGCTAAAATATAAAGGCATATCGCTATTCAGTGGAATTTTATATGAACCTAAACTTTAAAATAATATTCATCCAGGTACAGCATTGTATATTCTTCTAATACCTAATGCATGCAGTAATCGTTCATGAAAATGCTTCTTTAACTAGAAACATGTTAATATCTCATAACAATATCATTTTTGCAACTATTTCTATATCTCGGTTGCTTTCCTATACACTATTAGCTTTAAAATTAATATTGCATGGTGTTTTGGTGTTTGTTTGATATTGTGATTAAAAATTAAGTATCATGGTTGGTATTTGGTATATTATCATTACTTCCTTAGTAACATTTTAAATGTAAGTTTGTTTGTTACGCATCCACGTTTAACTAATCAACCGATCATTATGGAATTTTGAATACAATTTGTTAGAGATACAAAGAAATATAAGTTACTTTCCATCCAGAAAAAAAGAAGAGTTCCCGATGCCTATTTTTAGTAGGTTAAAATTATATTCACACGATACACTCCGAATCGATCTATTTATCAGCATTCAGATAAAATTGATGTCTATGTTTATAATATAGTTATGATATTAGACCCCTAACCTTTATGATATTTTTACCGATTGTATGTTAAATTTTAAGGTTACTACTGAGCAACCCAGAAAAGCCCTCTATATCTCATTTAAAGTTGTATAGAAATCGGCTATATAATTATCTATATTAGTGATCGTCTAACGGTAGAATTCAACCAAAAACTCATTACTTTTTACAGTTCCAATATCAGCGAAAAAAGCTGTAGCTGTAACTGCTGATTAACGTAGTTCGGTGAAGCTGTAAAGGCCTTGCTAGGTCAATATCGTAGGCAGTTCGAAAAAAAAAAGTGTTGACTCAATCTTTCGGTGGACGTCGTAGCGTGCAGTAGCTGTCCGAACTCGTGTTGGTTATTTAAAAGTGATTAATACGTTCACGCCGGCGCGTACAACCGGTGGTTCTGCCTGCGACTTCGTGCGTTACTTTAGGCTAACGCTAACATACAGCGGAACCTGTCAAAATAAAAAAAAAACAGAGTTTGAAACATTTTTTATTAGAGCTGCGCTACTATTGTTATGAGCGTTACGATATATAACTTATAGCCTTCTTCGATAAATTAGCTATCTAACACTGAAATAATTTTTCAAATAAGACTAGTAGTTCCCGAGATTAGAGCGTTCAAACAAACAAACTCGTCAGCTTTATAATAAGAAAACGTTATATACTTCATTTACTTTATTAATATAGTCTCCGAGTTAACAAGTGGGTTAAACTTGTAACGTGTAACAAATAGTTCCCTATAGTAAGTGAGTTACATTTAATAGAGTTGCCTAGCCGAGCCTTGTGAAGTAAGTAAATAGTGGCTTCCATATTTCCGTTCGGAAGTGCTAGCATTGTCTGACCGCTTCTCACATCACCCCACCAATTTGCTAAGGAACATCGCCAAGGAAACTACCCGATAGACAACGCCCTTTGTGCCCTAATGAATGCTGTCAGACGAACAAACGTTATACCGGCGCAAGACTAATGTGAAACACCTTCCACCCTTGTTATCTTTGTGGCCGTACCTATTGTTTATATTGAGCGACGTCATGATTTACTGTCTAACTTAAATGAATCCTTTTAACTTCGTGTTGATTCGGGTATATCTAAGACGTTAGAAATGCTTTATTTAGCAACCAATAAATGTTTTGGAAGATACATTTGAAAAACAGCACGTTTAGAGTAGTTTTATTATTTTGATTATATATTTAGCTATCACAGTGGTATAAAAAGCCATCTAAAGCTTGTTGTTTATTGTATTAGAATCAAACCTATCGATACAATTCAAAATTTGTAGGTGGTAGAGCCAAGCTGAAGCTATTATAGGTTTCAGCATGAATATATCGGGTCGTCCGGGGTAGCATCACCCTCTCACAGAAAATCGACGTGAAGTAACAGTGCTTCCATTGTTGCGTTTCATTCGGGCAGTGAGAGTGCCGGAGACCCATCTCTCCTCCCCTTACCCTTCCCTTCTCCTCTAACTCCTCTCCCTTTCTCTCCACTCCCCCAAACACAGACTGGCAACGCACTAGCGACTCCTCTGGGGTTGCTAGTGTCTATGGATGGCGGTGATCGCATAACAACAAACAGGTGACCCGCATGTTCGTTTGGCTCTTATATGATATAAAAAAAAACCTTTTAACTTTGTGTTGATTCGGGTAAATCAAAGACGTTAGAAATGCTTTATTTAACAACCAAGAAATATTTTGGAAGATACATTTGAAAAACAGCATGTTTAGAGTAGTTTTATTATTTTGATTATATATTTAGCTATTACAGTGGGGCTAAAAAGCTATCTAAAGCCTTGTTGTTTACTGTATTAGAATCAAACCTATCGATACACTTAAAAAACTCTTTCTCTGTACCACGGTTGTCTAAACAAGCCCAACCAAAATAAAAAATATTTTGCAGTTTGCAATATTTATGCTGCTTCGTTTAAGCTTTAAAATAGTATTTCATATTTTACAAAATAGTTACAAGGCCCGTAACGAATCCAATAAAACCATTTAGCTAGCTCGCTTCAATTGAACTCTTCGTTTGCCTAGAGTTAAAGTTTTTTTTTTTATTTAATTTGTTTCATGTTTACTACGTTGGCTTTCGCGTATGAAATAGCTAAAACTCCACAGTACCTACGCGTTATTTTCGGTTTTTATATTTTAAAAGATTTGTAGCTTTACATGTTGGTACTGATATACACCTATGTAATATAATTGTTAATCTTGAGGTTGGTAATTGCCTTGATGGGCATTAACAGAGTTATTTATTTAAGGATAAAAAGTGATCTTATAGCTAACAGAAGAACAAATATAATAGTAATAACATAAATAGGACTATTTAAAAGTTCCGTTCCGTCCGGATTTGCTTTGATGAACGATGAAATAATTACTGGCAAACCCCAAATAAAAGTTTTAATAAATCGTACCGTTAATAAATGATATATTTTGAGTCTATAAAAATACCACAGTTTATCATTATAATATAGCCTTCGAAAATAATGCATTTTACTATTAAAAATATAATTACTATATGGTTGTTTACCGAAGAGTCTGTTAAAACAATCCTTTAAAGTTTTCTAACTGAGTTTTAATTAGCGCAGTCACTAATCTGCCGTTTAAAGGAAGTGGTGTTCTCATTTGCGATGTTGAGTTTTATATATTTTCGGAATCAGAAAAAAGATTTATCCAACAGCGTTTGTTCTCGAATTACACTTAATCAATATTGAAAACTTTCACGCGACCGACTGATGCTACAAGTTTGGATACGTTCCGAATGAAAAGTTCACACACAGGTTTATCTATAACAATTTACAAAATTGACTGTTGGAAGAGAAAATGAAACAGCTTTATTTATTAACTAGCTGTTACCCGCGGCTCCGCACGCGTTTTTTGAATGTATTAAATAAATTTAAAATTGTTATTACATGTGTAAATAAAAATAATACTCTTTCAAAAATATTTGTAAGTATGACACGCACATCATCTACAGTAACAGGTAACATGTACATTATATATATGAATACTAATAGTGTATCGAATGGAATGGGATTTATCATAAGCCACATAGCTGGAACTTTAAACTACTATCTATGTATCACCCTCAGTGCTCATACACTATATAAGAAAGTAATGAAAATATTAAGCTATACATTATCGAACAATATGTGTTCAATCTTTTATTATATAGATATAATATCGGGTATCGTCTGCTGAACTCGCTAGCTTAAAATAAAACAGCTAATTAGTTAGTTATTTGCCCGTAAAATTCCCGTTCAAATATTACTTGTAGTCCGTTGAAGCTGTTAAGACCTTGCTAGGTCAATAGCGTAGTCATTTCTAAGAAAACAAAACCGTTTATATAGGTCCAGCTGTTTCGGAGATTACCCGGAACAAATAAACAAACAGATATATCGACAGAATTAAAAAAAATGTTGATATTTGTAGCACCGCAGATATATGTATTCATCAAAAAGTATTTATTTGAATATTATATACACACATTCTTATAATACGTAATATATCACACACCAAAAATTGAGAACAAAACGAACGTAGAATAAACTTTTTGAGGAGTTTTTGACGGGATTTCAGTCTGTTATGTAGGGGATTTTATATTTTATTCATAATTTTGTGTTATGACTCTATACTGTGTTAAATTGGCGGCGTTTTATGTAATATGGTTTGCTTATTATGCATAAGTGAAATAAATGAAAAATAATACCACGGAGCATGTATTCTGGGGTCTTCAAAATTAAGAAGATAAAAATTTACGAAATATTATATAGAAGATTTGGCGCTTATATATAGAGAATATATAAGAACTACCTATATTGACAATTTCAGAATTGGCAGTATGGATTAATTCCTTCGCCTGTATTGTGATGGACGAATATTATTACTACTAACCTTTTAGAATAGCAGCACAAAATAGACTTTCAAAATGTTTGCGATAGCAACGTACTACTTATAATCAAAAATTGGAATTAAAAATAACCTAGAATAAACTTTTGAACAGGAACACAAAATAAAACCTAATAATATTTCCGATAGAATGTTATCATGTTACCATGGTAACGCATATAATACTGACACACAACGGATGCTCTAAAAATAGCCCGATTTTGAGACATTCTTCATTAGTGCTCAGCTCCTTTTGGTTTTAACGTGATGATATGTAGCCTATAGCCATCCTCGATAAATATATATAATAAGCTATCTAACACTAAAAGAAACTTTTAAATCGGATCAGTAGTTGTTGAGATTATCGCGTTCAACCAAACAAACAAACAAACAAACAAACTCTTCAGCTTTATATATTGGTATGGACTAACCTTTACCTGAAAACGCTTTTAACGTTGGTTTTTACCAGATTAGGCCCCCCTCGGCAGCGGCTCAAGCCTAGGTCCGTTCCCTCGGCGTAGAGCCCTTGAGTACGCTGCTCACGCGATACAGTAACACAAAATCTTACATCACTACTATAACGTCACACACATCACCTATACACATGTGCACCCCTACACGCTTACACGCTGTTTTTCTTTTTCAGAGAAATAAACGACAAAGACTTCTACCCTTATTTTTCCTTATCCTATCCTATTCTATATAGTTTTGAGGATTTTTCTCGACACAAAATACATAGAGGAGTTGTTTAGGCACGCATGCTTGATACAGATGCATGTTTCAATAACTCATATACGTATATCTAGATAGCTTAGCTTAGGTTATCTCAGATAGTTCGCGATTTTTGCACAAAACAGGCGACAGCCCAAGCCGAGGTGTGCCGTGCACCCTTGAGCTAGTCACCTAAACATCCTAAATCGGCTGAGTGCCTTTAGCACTTGCCTCAATAGTTCGGTGAATCTGTGAAATTCATTCCAGGTCAACAGCGTTTTCATTTCGATAAAAAAAAAACTTTTAACGTATGACGGGAATTATGTGCCAGCTTATAAGTGGATTCTCTATTACTACTTTTAGTTGTAATTTTATTAATGGGAAAAGGAAAAGCGTAATGATGTGTAGATTACACCCTACCTTTATACCTATACTAATGTAATAATCAAACTAGGCTCAATAGTTCTCGAGAAATAACTTGGAAGACTTAAAATAATTCAATTTTGGAAATTTACAATTTTATCCACATATAAATAAAGTGACCATGTGTCACGTTTTGAACGGGATTGTCCCTTTATTCGACCAACTGTTCAGTTGTTCCCAAACAATGATGTGGAACGCCCTACCTTTATACCTATACTAATGTAATAATCAAACTAGGCTCAATAGTTCTCGAGAAATAACTTGGAAGACTTAAAATAATTCAATTTTGGAAATTTACAATTTTATCCACATATAAATAAAGTGACCATGTGTCACGTTTTGAACGGGATTGTCCCTTTATTCGACCAACTGTTCAGTTGTTCCCAAACAATGATGTGGAACGCAAAATAGTCCCTGGTAACGCCATCTAGTATACCTCGCAACAACTCCTAATATCCCACCCCTTTCCAGTCGTGCACAATCGGTTGCCGCCATATTTTGCTTATCGCAACGTCTTGTCGCGCTGACGTGACCTACATTTTCGCTTTCGTTTCTGCTCCCGCGCTCCTGATTCCATTGAGGAATTAGGAGAAATATCGCGCCGTTATAGGTGAAAACCTGTAACATTTCGCTAACCCGCACCCGCACGGTGGAGACTATAGTTCCGGATACCAGACTTTGTAGTGATCATTGTGAAGGTAAAAACGCAGTGTGCTGCTGGAGGTGCTCTGGGCGGCTGTACGCGGTCGTGGTTGGAGAATACGCTGCAGGAGAAACCGCCAGGTCAGTGCACGACTTCCCGCTTCCTTCCCCTCACTATTTTTCCTCGTCATTGTGACGACGGATACCCGCCGGTATTCGGCGCTTGCGTCTCCATCATATTTATGACGTTTCCTTGTCAATGCTCGAAGGGAAACGTAATAAATATGATGTAGGTCACGTCAGCGCGACAAGACGTTGCGATAAGCAAAATATGGCGGCAACCGATTGTGCACGACTGGAAAGGGGTGGGATATTAGGAGTTGTTGCGAGGTATACTAGATGGCGTTACCAGTCCCGTTTGCTGAAATCGCGCGAAAATGATTAAATATTGGAGCATGTCAGACACCAGCGCTCCAGTAGAAAGAATATTTTCTTTAATGAATAAATTGTGGACGTCTGAAAAAACTCACAGGTTTCAGTTCTGAAGGCAATGCTGATAACAAAGGGCTTAAACAAAACGTGCCAAGAATTTCACTCTTACTTAGAATCCTCACTATCTTTATTAAAGTAAATTTGTTCCTCCCAAAATATATAAATATAACCAGAAAAAAATTGATGCATTTTTATAGGTGGTAGAGGCACACTGATGCTATAACTAGTTTCAGCATAAATGGGTCAGTTCGTCCGGGGTAGTACCGTCCTCTCACAGAAAACCGTGTTTGCATTGTTGCGTTTCGTCAGTGAGAGTGCCGGAGGCCCACCTCCCTCCCTCTCCCTTCCCCCTTCCCCCCAATCCCCGCCAACACAGGCTGACAACGCACTTGCGACTCCTCTGGTGTTGCTGCTGGTGTCTATGGACGGTGGTGATCACTTAACATCAGGTAACCCACCTGTTTGTTTGCTTCTTATGACATAAAAAAAATACTGTCATAGAAGTGTTGCTTTAATAAAATTGGTGATTGCTTCTTACATCTTCATAAGTTCTTGTAATAAAAATAATTTTAATTAGATACTTAAATTCAGCACATAAATTACATTAAGAAGTTATATTTATTTCCATTGTTAACCTGCCCAGTGGCGCATACAATATTAGTAGTGTCCATACAGATAATGTAAGTACATCCCGTTTTGCGTTGAAAAAAAAAGTCTACAGTTTATATATAAAAACACAAGCTCAACGGCTGTGCAGGTTTTTACTAACTTCAGTCCTTGCCAAAAATTTTGACAGCTCTGAATATATTTGTGCATAAGACAAATTTAGATATAAATACGTATTAAATTGTTTGTGACAACTTAAGGTAAATACATAATAATTCTAAATTTTTATAATAATATATTAGCTTTATTTTCGTGAATATATTTTGCGTAAGCTCGAACTTGCAGCTACATTCAGAACGGCCAAAAAGATTGAGGAAGACTGTATTACGAAGTAATGTGATTAATTTAAAATAATAAATGCAATATTACAATTAATAATTTAAATATTTAGCCTAATTTAATTTTTTCGAAGAATTTTTTTTTTATCTAATTTTCTAAATATATTATAACTAGCGGTGCCCGCGAACTCCGTTTCGCCTTAAATATATCAAAATATGCGCTTTTTTGCATAAGAATCTTCTCCCGACAATATCAAACACAACAAATAAAGAATTAGCGAAATCGGTTTAACTGTTCTCGAGATTTGCGCATAACAAGATATTGAGCGACTCATTTTTCTATTATAGATGAAAATACAGTTCGTTTGAGGTCCATGTATGTTTAAGCTATTGAACGTATCGGCACAGGACTATTCGTTGCAGAATTTTTCGTAGATTGTTCTAAGCTACTTACTTGTTGGATTCCTTTGATTCTTTACTAGTCTTCTTTCAATTTATGTTTATACATGTTTCTTTCCATACACATCTTTGTATTGTTCATTTGATTTTTTTTTATTATGAATATTTTGTATTTAATAATATATATATTTACTCTCGCTTACATTTTTCACGGATCAAACCACTGTCATCCACGCATCGCTAAGTAGGTGGCTATCAGATTTTTGATACTGTAATGTAATTACATTTTTTTGGTCTATCAACTTGAACATGACATACCATACATCTTGCTTACTACATTTTTTAAAAAGTGATCAGAACATTCTTAAAACTTCTTTTTAAGTTAGAAACTTTTATAATTGGAATGTATCACAAAATTTGGAACAGGCATAAATAATAAAAATAGATTTTGTTATACCGAACATCGACAAACTCGAATATTATCAAATACCTAAATTGTCTATGCCAGATACAAATAGAAAATAGTTTTATGCTATTTTACTAATACTTGCCACTAGGTGAACCTAAATTACATCAATCTTATACTTTTCTATTTATCAACATGAAAATCGAATATTTAAAAAATATCAGTTTTTCTATACTTCAACTGTTTCTTACATCATATCATAATAAAAAGGTGCGAAGCCCCGAATTCAGTTAGTGTATTATAAACAGTATCCTCGAATTAAACAAATCAATATAAATGCCAAATTAAACCCATAAATAAATATTTATTAACTTTGAATCACAGTATCAATGAGTAACCGAAATCGAGCGCCAGTTTGATGAATTCGATAAACTTACTTGGTACAGATTTTTGAACTAGATGTAACTGTAACTGGATAGTTCCCAATGCCACCATTACTGGATTGACCATTGAATAAAATAAATTCAAACAAGTTACAAAATAAAAGAAAAATGTACAGACTGGGAACGGAAAAGCCCATTTGTCCACTACGGGAATTAACGTACATCGACGTGTTCCAATATGCTTCATTCTATTTTGTTTTCTAATATATTGCGTGTATTGTAAACATCAAACGATGAAGTATGTGTTAAATTTAATTATCTAAATATGATATGATTATTGATAAACAGATAGATGTATCGACTACCTCAGGAAATCTAAAATTATAAAGGAATTAAAAGCAAAATTTTTAAGTTACATGAATCCTAAATTAGGGTAGTGTAGAACTACAGTTAATGTGGTTATGAATTACTTAAAACGGTGGTTGTTAAGGTAATTGAATATTAAAATACCGTGTGAGAGAACTTTGCAAGTTTCGTAACTTCAGGTATAATGCATATACTATGTAGGTCATAATTAAACATATGAGTAACTTTTTGTACAAGTGAATTGGTCGTATATTTAGCTGGACAGTGCAAGAGTGCAAGTAAATTTGTTTTATATAAAGATATACAAACGAATAAACTAGCTCAAGTTTCTTTTTTATTGTCTCCTGCACTCATTTTACGGGCTAATTGCTTCTCTTTCATACTGAAGCGAGCAAGAAAACGTTAGTAAGTCTTCTGTGCATTGTTCCTTAATTGAAGCTATTCCTGTAGTACTTATATTGACAAGATTGCCTGGTCTTAAACGCTTTATCCGGATTAGTACAAATATCATGCAGATTTATAAAACGGCTGTTAATAAATTTTGATGAAATATATTCGTGTTACCATCACACATGGAGAGAGTAATTCCATTATGTCAGCAAAATTGAAAACAATCGTATTTGTCTTTTATTTTTATTACTTTACTACACTGCCAAATTTAGTGCTTGGCCGTAATTTTGATGTCATATAAAGCCGGATGTAATTGATGAGAGGTTTGGTTCAATCCATCAAGTTGGATAGATATAGATCAATGTCTCTTATACAGGTAAGCGTTTTCATCGTATGCAAATAGGATAATCTTTATCTATATTAAAACATCTTTAGTTCTGATTGGAGATGTATTGTTTATCCAATTTGTATGATAAATCTTTATTAAAGTTACAGATCTCCGAATTGGTTGTTAGCTATTGAGAAACTCAAAAAATACGTAACCGTTTTAAATTTAATCCTTTAAATTTGGATGAATTTGGATATAATTTTTACATTAGTATACGTATGAAGGAAGACTCTAGTCTACATACTACTTTGCTTTTCATCTCCCCAAAGATAAAGTTACATATAAAAATAATAAAGGACAGCACACTTTTAATCCAGATGAGATACGTAGTTCCAATGGTAAATTAAAAGCCGCTCACTGTGAATGAGGTCACTGCTATTAGTATTTTGTAAAGCTCTTCGAACGAGTATAATTATTTTAAGAATTTTACAAATTGTTGTAGATGAACCTGACAACTCCGCATTCGGAACGTATCTGACATTGCGGTACCGGGCGGTCGCTTGGAAGTTTCCAATAGTGGCTGCGCTAATTGAAACGTAAATAGTTTGAATTTGAAGTCTCACAGGTGGTTAATAATCACGTTTTGAATCTGGCAATTTTGTTTTGCTCGCTATCTTCAGTATTTTCTTCATTCCAATGTATTGGTGACTGGTTTATTTGAATAAAATAAACTATGTTACTGACCTTATGAATTTTGAGTTACTATTACATTTTACTAAAATTATAATCGTTCGTTTATCTGAGCATTTATTTATTGCCAATGAAAAAGTTTATGGTAAATATAATCTGGAAGAACCTAAAATTAACTCTGGAAATAATTTTGTAGGCTTTTTGTGCACTTCAGTCGTCTAGATCAGGGGTTCCTAAACTTTAAAGGTAACGGAAGACCAACCAAATACCTTTTATTTTATGGAATCCCGTATCAAATGATTACAAATTAACACTAAAAGCTTCACCGGACTTTCCCTGGTTGAGATAATAATATGCTTTGTAATACATAATAAATGGATAGTATCTTATGAGATTATTAATATAGTATTCTAGGATACCTTTTTAATAAGATATTGGAAGTTTTACTTTTAAGAGTTTACCTACTAGTTATGCCATCGCAACACACCATAATTGCTGACCAAGAGTGGAGACATGAAGCCTGGGTTCCAGTCTCACGGTACAGCAGGTGTACAAGGCATCGAGTTAGCAATTTCCACGGTACAGCAGGTGCACGAATTCAGTGGAACTATCGGCAGCCCGACACCTTCGTTCCCATATTGTTGATGTATAAAAGATTGGAAGAGATGATCATTAGTCAATGTTAACCTAGCATCAGTAGCGTTCACTTACTACATTCACTATAAAAATTGAAAAGGAAAACAAAAATACAAGTTCTGTTTAACACATTTATTGGTTTCGAACAAAGATTTTTTGATCGATTTCTCCTATTATTGTAATATTTGTATTTTACAGAGAGAATACCTGAAAAATATAAGATATATATAAAAATCCACCTTTTATTCAATTATAATAAATCCAATCACCATTACAAAATAAAACATTGAGTTAAAGTAAAGCAACATTTGAAACTTTTAATTTACTGTTAATATTTATGTGTTTGATATTATTATTTAATTTATAATGTCAAATTAAATTAGATTAAAATATTATACTTACCTGATTAATATTTGGATGTATGTTATAATATTAGTAATGTGACATGCATTATAACAATTCATAATTAATTTTGACAAAACTCTGCACATAACACAATAAACCCATTTTAATGAACATAGCCGAAGCAACGAAAGTTAGTTATACACGCTTAAGTAAACGAGTGTTTGAATGATGTAAAATCGTTTTATTATACTTCTACTTATAATACGTAATTACAGTAACATAATTTTCTAATAGTCCTTCTTGCGGTGGAATATGATATTGAAACTAAAAAATTAAATCTTGTAAAATACATAAATTACAATAACGTACCTCGACTTTGATGATCAATTTTTAATCATTATATGTCATTCCAACTGGAAGGGTCATGCTCAAATGGTCAAGTTTCCTAATACGTGAAGCGAAAACTTTGTATCCCTTTTTAAGCGAATTGTGTGAATGAATGATCACTTGAAATTTGGCATAGTTAAAGTTTATATGGCGGAGAAGTGCAGAGAGTTTTTTATTTTATATAAAATACATTAGAAATAAATTAAATTTATTAAAATATGTATTACTCACACTACGGCTTGAATATTACACAACATGTACGTACGTACACACATTTGAATAAATGCGAAGGAGGTTGCTATGCTTGACAGTATGTATTTTTTTACTCTTACGTTCCAATTACCCTTTTATATCCTATATCCAACAATGATATTATTTCATTTAACTATTATTATAATATTTCTAACACGACTTGAACTATGGTCGAATGTCGACCACTAGGCGCCCACTAGTAATCCTAATTACGTGTTTTCCGGAAACAAAAATGACTCGATATCGGCTCAAACACGATATACACACAATGAGGCGTAAATATATTATGTTTTGAATTACCTAAAATATGTATACTCCGTTAAATAAAGTAATTTGTTGGTATTTGATCATATAATTGAAAGGGCGGTCTACGAGGAAAGATATACATGATTCACCTCCAACTATCTTCATAAAAAGTGCTGAAAAACGTTCAAAAACGACTAGGATAAAATAAATTACTTCATTTTAAATACTCGGTGGCAATTAACTATGAATTTACCGTGAATTCCATCTACTGTTTACCACTGAAATAGTCGACAAGCGTGTATATGTTGATTTTTTTTCTATACAATGTGATATCTTAGACTAGTTCAATATTATATATTTCAATTGAATGATTGTGATTTTATATATAAATGGATAGGAATTAATATATTGGTCAAATTAGCGACGCACATTAGCAATTATTTTTTATTCATATCTAAAGGATTAAGAATAGCCATCGTAATTTACTAATTTTGGAATAATAATCTGTTGTAAGTATTCGTAATAAAAGTTATAGTTTAAAATATAACCTTTTTACTGGTTTTATAAATTTTAAATTTTTATCGGTATGTATTCTTTTTATTTGTTTATGTTAAATATTATTATTATTTTTTGATAAATCGTTTATTCCATTTATTTTTTCCTTACTTGACAATGCATACAAATAAATAGAAAAAATATCTAGTCTTTTAAAGTTATTATTTTTTTTATCTAAAACGGTATCAGTTGCATCGATTGTATTTTTAAGATAAGATGTATAACTCTTTATGTCCGTACATAAGTACCTACATACATAAGTTTGTTCTCAGTTTTATTGTTTCAGGATCGTTATCGTATGTTCTATATAAGTTCTATATGTTAATGTTCTATAAAATATAACGCTAAAACTTATAAAGTATAGAAAATATATAATACATTCTATATTAAAAATATATAATACATTTAGGTTGAATTATGAAAACTTAAATGGTACATGGTAATTACATGGTAGTCTAATAGTTTGTCCAATAAATTATCAATCCTATGTTTGCAGGTTCGAAGTCTGACATGTACTAACGCATTGTTTGGAATTTGGGTACATTTACTAAGTTAAATTGGTAAATATAACGTTTATCAAAATAATGCGGTCATCTATATATATTATTACCGTATTAGTTACGGTGGTCTATTAGTTAGCTCAATAAATTATCAATCCTATGTCTGCAGGGTCGTGGTCCGACATGTACTAACGCATTGTTTGGTATTTTGGTACAATTACTAAGTTAAATTGGTAATACTATTGGCTGACAGTAAAGGTAAATATCGTGAGGAGTTCTGAACCTGACAAATGTTCTTGTTGTACCACTGTACGTGGGAAAACATAGAAATGTGAATAGCTCGCAGGTTGAAATCGCCAATACGAGGCAGGTTTACGTGGTGATTACCCCATACCATCCTTCGGGTAGAGTTCTATAGCCCTGGATTGAATCCCTTACAGGGTGGTAACTTTGGCAACAGAACTTTTATTTGGATACATTTCAATAATATTTATTAGTATTTCTTAATAAAAATTCTAGAACATGTATGCGAAGCAGTGAAGAATTATTTACTCTTTGTTATTCCAATTCCTGCACCTTCATCTATTACAATGATATGATTATACTATACGGTCAAACCTATGTTTAGCGATAGTAGGTGTAATTGTAATATGTTTTAGAATTACGTTCATGCATGTAAAGCGCATGCCAGTATCATAAGTACATATGTAAAAGAGGAATTCAGTACCTAAGACATATAGACTCCGTTAAATAAAATATTTTGTTGGTACTTCAGCATGTAATAGAAAGGTCGGTCTACAACGAAAGGTACAGTTACACTTCCAGACCGTTTGACAGACACACCTAAAACTGAATTAAAACAAATTACTCAATTTGAATTGTTCCATTAATGTTTATAATTCATTATATATTGAGATAGCATGTTATGAATTGAAAACACTCCAGTTTTTATTTACATTTTCCATCTATCTTGTATCTGGTATCTCTGTTGCCGTGTCATCAGATTGATGAATTGGTTTGAGATAATTATCTAGACAGCTTCTATGAATACCATCTATTTTGTGCTACTGATCCATTCACCAGGTATGTACATGATTGCTTTTTAATACTTTATAAGTATTAGCAATCCACCGCGATCCTATCTAATGTTGTAATACATAATTAATAGTTAATTTGCAGGTGGGAGAGCCATGCTGAAGCTATTATTGGTTTCAGCATGAATGGGTCGAATCACCCGGGGTATTACCACCCCCTCTCATAAAAAACCGACGAGAAGTAACAGTGCTTGTATTGTTTTGTTTCGTACGGATAGTGAGAGCGCCGGAGGCCCACCTTTACCCCTTCCTCCCTCTCCACTCTATTCCCTACCAATCTACAACAGGCTGGTAACGCACTTGCAACTCCTGTGGAGTTGCTAGTGTGTATGGACGGCAGTGATTACTTAACACCAGGTGACCAGTATTTTCGTTTGTCTCCTATGACATTAAAAAAAAATGTTGAATGGCGACGTGGTATAAGGTGGTAAAAACATAAACTTTAGCGTGTATTTACTAGCACTCAATTAGAGCTGTCGGAAAACACCAACAGCTGCTGGGCGTCATATTGTAATCTTGAGAGTAGTAGCTAACGAGGAAAACTCGGAAAAACTCTAACATCATGTTATGGTGTCATCCCAATGTTTTCCTTTGCCGAAGCTCTGAATCAGTTATAACCATTTTAACTAATGTCCAACGACATTATCAACTAAGCTATTATCGCTTCGAATGACTTGAATACCTTAAACTATACCAGTATTGTATTATTCAAATATCAATTTTTAAAATAATTCAAAATATAGAAACAGTATAATTATAGTTACCATTAGCAGCGGCTGCTTCGGCACCCTCTTCGTTTATCTCAATATAAGCTTTTTGTACAGCATCACTAACATAAAGTCCTGTAGTATTCTTCAATAAATTATCTAAACGAGCTTCTTCTTGTTTAAATATTTTTTTCACATTCATCTGCAGCAATAAACACTTAATTAATTCTAATTAAAAAGTGATATTAAGTAATTAAAGAATGAGAAGCATAACCGTTGTAAAGTGAAACCAAACTTACACGAAGTAGTCTAGTAACCTTACGTCACCAGAATTAAAATTTTTAAAAGCATATTCTAAAAGTATTTTACTCATAGAAAGTAGTTACATTATCACAAAGTGCTCATAGACTATTCTATATTCATAATAAATTTAACAATGTAATTAACGTGAATAAAGTTAACGAACAATAGGACCGTAATATTTCCGTATTTAAAATTACATCACTTGGAAACTACTGACCCATTCACAAAGGAGATTTTGAGATAATTTAGAGATACATTTGAAATGAACTAAGGTAATAATTATTTATTAAGGTGTATTATGCTTTCCCATAGGGACTAAGTAATAGTGAAATAAGTATTCTTAGAGGTTACGAGCTAATTCTCAGCCCTTTACATATTTAAGGATTAAAAACTTACTTCTAGATTATAAATGATTTACTTTGTAGCAAAGTTGTAATGTTTCTTCAGTTTCTTCTATTCTGCAGACTCTTGGCCCGCACCTTTTTTTGCTTACGTGTAATATTCTTGTATACGAAAAAAATCCTATCCGTGAGCAAATTTGTTTTTATTTATTTTTTATTTTAATTCGCTTATTTATTTATTAATTATTTTTGGATTATTGATGTTATTGTTTTTATAGTGGTTGAATTTTCATTCTTTGGCGGGATCTTGGAATTACCTGTAGTTGACTTTATATGTTATTTATAAGCTTGTGTTATTTGGCTCTAATATTGGTGGTGTTTTACGTAACATAGTTTGGTTATTGTGCACAAGTGAAGTGGATCGGCAATAATACCACGGAGCATGAGTTCTGACTTGCCACAAAAACTCCCAAGAAAGTTTAAACAAAACGGCCACCATCTAGTTAGTTCATTAATATTATATCAAGAAATTTATGATATCGTTACTCACTCGACAAGTAATAGTATACTGAAAGGTTGGTTGCCAAAAATAAAATAAATAAATATTTAGCATACTGAAAAGTGTGGAATAGTGAAATATATAATTTTATAAGGTTTATAGATTTACTTACGTTTTGTAAAACCTCTTTAAGATCTGTAGTAGTTTCAATTTTAAACTTGGGAAGGAAAAGGTCGACATCAATTGTGAACATATTTTGTTGTGCTCTTTCTAAAACCTCTGTATCTTTGAGTTTATTCACCAGTGATTGGATATCCTCAACATTGTTTGGTAGTACAATAAGGAATGATGATTCATCACCTTCATAAGGTATTTCGAGAAGCTGAAACATACAATTACATCTATAATATGTAGAAAAAAATATTGCAGTTATATTGTTCTTTGTAATATATCTAACCTTAGCATCAAGTTCGGAGCTTTCTCCGTATTCGTAATTTCCTCGTCTGTGCATAGTAGGAACTTGTATAGTCTTATCTTTGGTAACGTGGAATGGACTGGCTCTAGTGTACTTCTTAATAAATTTATTTTTCCAACTTCCCTGTAAACGTGTTAATAAAAATAAGTGGGCATTATCGCAATAATCAGTACGTCAAAGAAAATGATTTAAACAGAAAACATAAATTGAAAATTTAATATCAATGTTTGGAGGACAGACTTTTAAATATAAATAAATAATAATGATTCAGAAGTTTTAATTTAATATATATACTTTCTATATAAAATAATTTAGATAGTACATATAAATATTTGTAATCTTGGTTACAATATTTCATAATATATTTGCAAAGTGAAAAAAAAGTTACGTACCTTGAAGTAAATAGCGTTTACGAGAACAGAGCGTGTTTCGTCATTTAACAAACTGGGATCCACCAAATCTTTTATGCGTTTATTGGTATGGCCTTCAACCTATTTTGAAAAGTAATATTATATCAAAGTATTATATATAATTGCTAAAATATGAACGAATGAGAATTGGATTAAATCACCTTTTAAGTAACATTTGAAATGTTTATTTAGCAATACTAGTGTAGTAAATATAAATCGGAAAAATTCACTGACACGAAATAATTATTAAATTTATATAACTATCTTATTAATCATATAAATTATAACGTTATCATTCAAACCTACACGATGTATGGATGTCAATTTGGTTAGCAGTCGAAATTGTAATTCTAAAAATGCCAAATACTTAACCCACCCACGTGTTGATTGTTTTAGCTGCTTCTTTGCTATTATCAAATTTTAAATTTTGAACTTCAGAGTTGAAAACATCTTTGGACAGAACATCAAATTGATCGTTTAGTGTAAAATCGTCAGCAACGTATATTTTATTAGCCATTTCGAGTGTAATTCCTTTGGCACTTCGCAATTGCCGGGCTAGATTAGCCATTATTGCTATAGTCTGTGAAAAAAAAAATGTATATGTATAATATTTTTGTTAGTTATTGGAATTAATAAATCGTATTAAGGAAAATTAATTTCTTTATTTATAAATTTATCATTTCGAATATCTGATTTATTTATTTACAGAGGTTTCAACATTGTTTAAACATGACTTGACGTAAGTAGTTAAAAAATGTAGTAGTTAAATAGGAAAACACTAAAAAAATATCATTTAAAGTGAAATTTTGAATCATTATAAACAATAAATAGTCTTGGTGAACAATTAAATAGTATTGTACTCACTACGTTATCATTAGGAAAGCCCACAGCGTTAAGAAGCTCGTCATGTGTTTCTCCAACTGAAGCTAAAGCCAGCTGAGCTAAGGGTGTTAGGACCGAAAAAGCAGACAGTACGACACTCTTATCTGGGTTTGCTTTGACGACTTCCTGAATCAAAACATCGCCTCGTATAATTAAAAATTATAAATTCATTTTTATACTAGAAATTTTTGTTTAATGTGACCGTGTTTTTGATCAATAAATCGTTTCAATAAATATCCTGATTAACTAAAACTAATGACTTTTTCTTTTTGACATTTATTATGTGGCCATATGAGAGAATAGGGCAAATAACACGTTAAATAACATTTATTTTGATATTTGTATAATATTAAAATATAATATTAGATTACATTCAATCAAAGGATCAATTGTTGGAATTAACTGATGTCTTTTGTTATTGTACCAAAAAGTATTATTCAATTTTCAGGTGAGGTTTTAGTTTAACGAAATTTAACATTAAATTTAAATTATATGTGTTTATTGAATCAAACTTGTTGCAATCACATAATATAGTATAGTGTGTTTTACCTACATGTATTGCTTTTTAATTAGGATAAAAGTGGAATAGTTGCATAGTTGCCCCACGAGGAAAATGGCTTAATTATTTATTATATCATAGGAGGCAAACGAACGGGTGGGTCTCCTGATATTAAGTGATCACGACCGTCCATAGACACCAGAAACAGTAGAGGAGTCGCAAGTGCTTTGCCAGCCTGTGTTGGTGGAGAAGGGGGAGGGGGAAGGGAATATGGTTCTCCGGCGCTCTCACTGACCGAACGAAACGCAACAATGCAAGCACTATTACTTCACGTTGATTTTCTGTGAGGGAGTAGTATTACCCCGGTCGAGCCTGACCTATTCATGCTGAAACCAGTAAGCTTCAGCGTGGCTCTACCACCTACTCAATTTAATCCATATAGCATACAAAAATAATACAATCTAAGTCTACACATATAAGGTAAGTCCTTTGTATCAGAAGTATCACCGTTCATCAAAGTGGAAAGAATTTTTTTTGGGTTAGAAAAAAAATTCAATGCCTTTGTGCCTGAATACAATTAGGAAACATAACACTGACTATAGTTACGATGAATTATCCGTAGGTGTGACTAGTGCAACTGTCCGAGCGAGTGTGCTCAGCATCTAGTTATCGGTCGCCTTTTATGGAATCATGATACTTAAGCAACCAATACCTCCAACCAACGGTGTCTCATATCGGTGGTAAAGAATGAACAGCTGATAACTTCAATCAATAGCGTTTGAGGTCATTAGCAGTAACCCCGATATAGTCAATAGCGCGGTATCGCAAGTCAATAATAGCTCCTCCGTTATATAAATTTTATTTGTGAATCACTTGATTCTAGTTTGTGGTTTAGATACAGATTCCATAGTCGAATAATGTATATAATGATCCTTATGACCTAACAAGAACTAATATTATTTATAGTGAAATGTTTTGCATTAATTATCACAATTAGTAGTAACTGTTTTTAATGCGTTGTTTGAGTACAATACATATGTAGACGGTGGTTATACGAGTTATGTAAATTTTGAAAACACTATAAGCCTATCTGTAATTCACTGTTACTTACATTAAACATCTGTGATGTGAACTGATCATTACTGTTCTTAAGTACTCTTTGTAGGTCTCTGTAATCAGCCAATGTCATGGCCGTAATGGTGAATACTGAAAAAATAATAATTATTTTTAAAAGTCTCAATATATCTTATTAGGACCTTTTCAATTAATATGTAAAATTTCCTATATAATCAAATAAATTTAATCATTGTGTAGGTAGAATTCGGTGTTTATAGCAAATATTAATATTTGAAGCAATTGTTATTAAATTTTGAATACACGTTGACAAGTCAAAAAAAAACTACAGGATTTTTATCCGTAAAACTGTAATTTTCCCAACAGATATAGTAACTCTATATTACTGCAAGTGAAGTTGCTAGCTTAAGCTAGTATTCTACAATTAAAATTTATTACTGTAGGATAATTGTACGTATTTGTTTATTATTTTATCTATTTTGTATGCAAATAAAGGGTTCTTTTTGATTGATAAATAGTTGATAATTATATATTAAATTAGTATATCCTTTATATATAAAATGATAACCTCAATAATTAATAGTATTATAACAATTATATCATACAAACATGATATAAATACATATATTCCACACTGGGGATAAAATCTTGCTGCAGGTACCTAAATAAAATGTACAAGAGAAGCGAAGTGTATGGCGTTCGTCCTTGTACTTACTAAGTTTTACGGCAACATGTTGTTAATAATTTTTTAGTAATTATTGACTAATATTGATCAGCAAGTCGTCCTCGAAAGCGTTATCATCAGAATCGCCGTTTAAATACATTACAAAGTACTCAGGTATGTACGACTTTTTGAAATCCTCATTTAGTAGGGTTTTTGTAAATGGAAAAAAAACCCTATTTTTTTTTTTATAAAATGCTTCACTTTTCCCTTTACCAGTCCTCAAACTAATTCAATATATTATACTGGGAATGATAAAAGTATTACATGAACAACTATATAATCGTAAACGTCTGTTATTTTATTTAACTTAGTTTTCGTGTCTGGTAAAACTTAATTTCATTGAGTTTTAATTAGTTCTAATGTATTAAACTTATATTGGCAGATTACATAATTGGCAAGAGAGACGTTGAACAACTTTGTCATTATACACGTTTGTCATTTGATCTGAATTGTTCCCTTGTCTAGTAAAAATGTGTTTCTTTTAAATTTAGTGTTCCTTGCTTAGGTTTACTTAAAGATGTCAAAACATTGTTGAGAGTACTAAAACATTTAATGTTGCTTAAAAACAGGTTAAAAGCTGCATGCATGTCGTTAAGTATTCAATTACGGGATAAATAGAAATTGCCGTTGTCAAAATGTTGAAAGAATAAGCGCGTAAGTTACTCCCTCTCAAGAGGTTTATTGTAGACTAGTCTCTGCCCGCGACTTAGATCGCGTGGAATAGTTATTTTGGGCTAACTTTAACACGCAGCGCAAGCTCTCAAGAGAAAAAATCCCGATTTTGAAACATTCTTCATTGGTGCTCTGTTCCTATTGGTCTAAGCGTGATGATAATAAGCGTATAACCATCCTCGGTAAATGAGCTATATGACACTGAAAGGATTTTTCAAACCTGACCAGTAGTTTCTGAGATTACCGCCTACAACTTTACAAACTCACAACGTCACTAACTCACAAACTTTACCACTTTATAATATTAGTATAAGTAGTATATCGCCTGCGTAAACTATAACTTATTACTCTACCTGCTGCAAGATTTTGGCGCTAACATATCAATTCTAATTCATTAGCCAGGAGACTTTAGATCCATTCAATATTATTAAAAATCTTTTAAATAATATTTATTTCTGACTTACGGCAAATTATAGTCTTCATATTGACTGCAACGTCTATGCCTCATGAATGCCGCTCCAACACTGACAAATGTATTTGGGCTTATTTATTTATAAGAGCTCTATACTTCTACGCAACGTAATTAAGATGCAATTTAGGAATCGCAACGTAAGGTTCAAAGAAAATAGTTTAATGCTCTTTGATTCATATTACTTATTTTTGAAAAATAAACAGTATTATATTTACATATAAAAATTGCATATGGAGTTAGTAAATGTTATCATTTGAAGACATTATGTAATTAACGAACATTTAAACTGCTGATGGTGTAAGAACAATTAAATTCAGGTTTGAATAAAATAATGTTTGCATATTGAATATGCAAACTTGTAAATGTTAATAAACATTATATCTTTTGGAGTTCACGTTAAATGAACTATAGTTATTGAAGAAACAGTTTAAGTTTTCCAGCTGCGAACAATGAATTATAACATTTACGATACTAAATAAGATAAAGAAAGATATACGACACTAGTCACACAGCCTTTGAATTTATCGATCTTATATATATATATATATATATATATATATATAATACATATTTTTATATTTTCCTATATCATAGAACTCTGAAGGCTACTGATAGACAATACATGGCCTAAAGTGAGGGCATAGAAGCATGACATTTCGTATAAAAGTTCTTTATAAAACGTAGGTAAGCACAAAACAAGTTTTTTTATCATCTCAAGAAGATTTTAACCCACAGAAAAGTTAACTTCTGATTATCTGTGGTTTAAACATATTGAATACTATGTTGTCGTTTAAAATTCCACTAAGCATATGACGTACTTAAAGTACGTAGATTAATAAATCATAAAATAATTGTATTTTAATTATTGAAATTAATAATCAATTAATGTGATTGTGTATATTTTATGTAACAATTAATCACTGCCTGATAAGTATAGGTTTACTTTATATCATTCTATTCTTTATTATTTCTATATTCTCTGCAGTTCTTATTCAGCTAAAATATCACGTTAATCTAAACATCGGTTTAGGTATTTTATATTGTATGTAATCCGAATAATGTTTTTAATGCAAATATAACTCTGTCTGTCTATATGCTACTTTACACAACTAATTTTTTAAAAAGGTAACAAACAATTTGGGTTCTTAAAACAAATTTATATATCATGTATAAATTATTTGCATATGTGGAAAACACTAATATGTACTCTATAAGAATACACGCAGATGAATTCATGTGAATAGGCTCAGTAATATACAAATTTTTAAAACAATGAAATTTGGAAAGATCATACACAGATTTTTATCACCATCTTTACACTATTTTTTGCACAAACAGTGTACGCAAGATAAACTGCTAATATAAGTTAAGCAGTATAAGAACAACTTAATTTAATTAGGTTTTACATTTTTGCGTATCAAATTTTAAACTTTTCTTACAATTAATATTTTTTGCCTTACCTGTTACTTTGCCTTGTTGATTATCTACTTATATAGGTAATAATAATTTATATCAATGTTGTAAGAAATGTCGTCACTATTTACAAAATAAGCATTTAACATCTTTATTATATAACATTTTTTTTTGTCGAACTGATTACGCTATAACAACTAATTATTTAGTCAAAACTTTTTATTCATACTCAACGTTTTTTACATATCTTCTTAAATGTTTAATTGTCTTAGCAGTTAAAATAAACATTTCTAACGTTTTAGGTTTTCCCAGATCAACACGAAGTTAAAAGGATTCATTTAAGTTACACAGTAAATCATGACGTCGCTCAATATAAACAATAGGTACGGCCACAAAGATAACAAGGGTGGAAGGTGTTTCACATTAGTCTTGCGCCGGTATAACGTTTGTTCGTCTGACAACATTCATTAGGGCACAAAGGGCGTTGTCTATCGGGTAGTTTCCTTGGCGATGTTCCTTAGCAAATTGGTGGGCTGATGTGAGAAGCGGTCAGACAATGCTAGCACTTCCGAACGGAAATATGGAAGCCACTATTTACTTACTTCACAAGGCTCGGGGCTAGGCAACTCTATTAAATGTAACTCACTTACTATAGGGAACTATTTGTTACACGTTACAAGTTTAACCCACTTGTTAACTCGGAGACTATATTAATAAAGTAAACGAATTGTAACGTTTGCTTTTTTATGTTATTAACTAATATAGACAGAATTGGAGTTAGCGAAAGGCAATATTGGCTATACCCCAGTGTTCCCACTTGAGAGGAATTTATAAAATATGATTTTAATTTTTAATTATTTCCAAACAATCCGTGTTGACATTGAAAAAGTTTAAGTTAAAAAAGTTAAGTTTTAAAGATCTCAAATTGCGTTTTTGCTCCCCTAAGATCCACCATTGTTTAAATGCAGACTTAATGATACAATATTACGGTGAATTAATTTTACGTCACTTTTTATTTACATTTAAAGATTTTTTTACCAAAATATCTATAAATGACGCCCATCTCTATAAATATCTGAGATGAAAAAATACAATGTTGTGGCGACTTTTAAATAAAAAAAGTTTCACTGGTAAGAAAGCTTAACACCGCAACCTTCTTTGTAATAAGATTTTTGTAGGTGGTAGAGCCCCGCTGAAGCTATTTTTGGTTTTAGCATGAATGGGTCGGCTCCTCCGGGGTAGTACTACCCCTCTCACAGATAAACGACGTGGAATAACAGTGCTTGCATTGTTGTGTTTCGTTCGGTCAGTGAGAGAGCCGGAGGCTCACGTCCCTTCCTATTTCCTTCTTTCCCTTTCCTAACCCTCCCCCTTCTCCCATATACAGGCTGGCAACGCACTTGCGACGTCCCTGATGTCGCTAGTGTCTATAGACGGTGGTGATCACTTAACATCACGTGACCCACCAGTTCGTTTGCCTCCTATGACATAAAAAAAGAGACTGAGGAAAAGCCATGATAAGTATTAAATTAAATAAGTGCAATAAAATTTCACCAAAAAAATTAGAATGAAAAATAAAGATACAAATTGTCTTAAACATATTTATTGGTTTCCAACAAAGATTTTTGTGCTTATTCTTCTGATTATTAAAATATTTGTATATTACGGAGAGTAGAGTACCTGAAAAATACAAGACATAATTCAAAATGTATTTTTAATTGTTCATAAAAAAGTTTTCGGGCTCGTAATAATGTTAGATCTCGGTTTCAGGTAACACAAAAATTTCCCTTAAAAAGTCGAATAATTATTTACAGCATATATAATAGTCATTATAAAATAAAACATTGAATTAGTTATGATGAAATCTGAAATATCTTACTCTTCAAATATTGCTGTAACTTCTATTGTATTTTAGCTTTTCACTATAACCTCATTTCATGTTAAATGACCATTTAGTGTAAGATAGTAAACGTGGGGAGAGACTGACTTTCAAGTGTAGCTGTCGTAACACACCTATAGGTGC
>JACEII010000038.1:2524928-2536339 GCA_014332785.1 Antheraea mylitta | reverse complement strand
TTAAACTTGGAGAGAGACTGACTTTCAAGTGTAGCTGTCGTAACACAGCTATAGGTGCTTGGCCATAGATTTTCAATTCGAGGGTGTTAATTGGCCATGCGGGTTTAAAAAAACCCTACCTACCACCATTTCGTCATGATTTTTTCCTTACCGATAGCTCCAGTTCACTCATTCGACGTGGTACCGAAACAGTTCAGTTTAACTAACCATTAATACAGTTCCATGTTTCCACCTGATTAATATGTGTATCTATGTTATGTTTAGTTTATTAGTAATTTGCCATGCTTTATAATAATGTTAGAAATAGCTTAAGCTTCACAAATAGACAAAGTTGTTAAAAGTGTGATTAAAACATGCAGTATGTCTTTAACATAGGCTACATTTACTAAAAAAAATGGATGTAATAATATCTGAATTCAAGAAATTATTATTACCAATATGATGTTATCTGAGGAATGTTTTACAACATGAAATAAACGTTTAAATTTATATCGAATATTAAAAAAAATGTATATAGATCGAGTTTGACATAATCTATAGACGTAAAATAAAATTTACGTATATGTTATTTGTATGGGCCAATTTCAGAATTGGCATAACTGATTTTGATTAGAATTCTATTGGTAGATTGAAAACTTTGCCGAGAAATTTCTAAGCTATATATTACTATCATTTTGCACAGGGACTTAACAACAATAATTAGATTTAACAAAGTAACTCAAAATGCATAATGTTTTAGGGGTCAAGTTGTAATGAAAAAATTAAATGAATTAATTAAAGACGGTCCTTAATAATTTTTACTTTAAAACATGTATTTATATTAAACCTAATTTTACTTTTCACTATACAAAATTCATGGCCACGAGTTGGTTGGCTGGTTGGTAACAACAAGTTAGTGAAGAATAAAGTGAAATCTATTTATTACCTATAGAATTATAATTTTAGTTAAAACTATAATAACATATTTATCATACGCGAAAATGACATGCAATATTAATTTACAAGTCCCGATACTACAAGAAAACATTCAAAGTATACATACATACAAGTATGCGTATGCATCAGAAAGCAATAATGATTTTAGACATACACAGCGAGTACCTATGGGTTGAAGACTCCGGCAAATAAAATAATATTTCCCTTTTTAAGGAAGAAACAGTAGGATCGGTCTGCATTAAATAATTTCGGCTGGGATATTACTGCACTCAGATATGATACGCTGAAAGCTGCAACGATTAAACAATAATCATAATCACAAACATGGAGATAATTTAAATGACTACTGTCTTGGAGAAACGCTATAGATGCGACGGCCATGAAATGGGATTCATAATATTGTTATTGTTATTGTAATATTGTTTGCTTATAAACACTATGCTGATAGTTCTAGTTCCCGTATATAAAATACGAGTCGACCCGTAAGGTGACAATGCCACGCGTAAAATCCATAAAAAATTAAATAATAATACAAAGTATCAGCTAATCATAGACGAAACTATTGATATTATCTACTTTACAGGAACTCGTTGAAATATGACAAATTTTATTAAGAACTAGAAACTAGCTGACCCGCTCAACTTCGTCTGCGTAAAACCGGTTACCTACTGGTTCCAATTGTATTTCCAAATTCAAAACGTCTACAACCCGTTTACAAATACTCCCACCATTTCCAATTGTGAAACCAAACATTCATGAACTCACTCAAACACATACCTAGTTGGTTTAGTGAATGACTTATGCATGAGTGGAAGAAATTTTAATGAGGCGGACATAGCGCCATCTATCATTCAGCTACACCAATAATTTCGTTTTATTTGAAATACGAACGACGGTTGAATCATTTGGATATTATTCGTACAAAAATCGCGCATAAAAAATAGAAATGTGGGTTACGAGGGTGAAAATTTGGGGTTACAGATATTTTTCCATGTCAAATAAATAAGAATATAAAAGAAAAATCGGAAACAAAATCTGGATAGAGATACCTTAATCACCTAGAAGTATAAATATACTTTACGACCTATTCTCATACCTATCAAATATATATTTAAAATTTCATAAAACTCTGTCCAGCCATTTCGAAGGAGTTCAACCACAAACACCGTGATATGAGATTTTTATACATTACATATTAAAAAGTTTAAATAACTGAAATACGTGATTAAAGCACTCATATGAAAGATTTGTCGATATAAAGTCTTTGGCTATATTTATAATAGCTCTGAATATAGGATCGTATAAGACAAATTTAGGTATAAATATACGTTATATATAACATCAACACAACTTAAGGCTAAACGAATTTCCATTATACATTCCTAAAATGGTTTTGTAATAAATGCTCGACTCTATTGTGAGCAAACCTGAACTTAAATTTATATTCAGAAAATCCCAAAAGATTGGCGAGGACGGTACTTGATATTTCGTATATGACTTTAACCTTGAGACAGGATATTATACATATTGAAGTTTATTTTATGTTATCTGGATTTTCTCAGACAATCGATTGCAGTATATGGCCAGGTTGAAATGTCAACTTTTGTAATTGTATCTGACTGCGTGTAGAGCTACTTTTATTTTGCTATTTTATATTAATAAGTGTGGTTAAATTACTTGTTACTTCTATTTTTATTTTGACGTAGTAGAAACTAAATATAAACATTTATAATATCATACTGTCTTAATAAAGTTTTAATAAAGATGGATATATCAATTGCCCTTGAATTCCTACTTCATATTAAATTAAAGTTTTTAAAAAATCTTAGTGAACTTAGAAATTATCGTAAATTATCATATATACTGAACTATCTGATTCGTATTTAAAGAAAAAAACAAAGGACAAAAACGATACGCAAATAATTTGTAGTAGAATGTTACACAAAGCAAAGCACCACACGATGTAGATGGCTTGTATATTTCAGGATCAATATAAGTCCAATTGAACACATCCATTGATTTGTTACTAATATTAAATTAAAATGATCTTTTTTTTATAAATGTACGAAGTTTAATAATTTTCAAACTTGTGTCTTTAACAATTATGTACTGAAACAGAATTCAACGAAATCGATTTAATTGTTTAAGGTCTTTTTTGTTTCGATACAAAATTTATTTCGATCATATAGATGTTATTTACCAAATGAAGAGGAGAATAAAGTTTCATAATTAAATAATAACCTAGAAATGAAGGCAATATTTTAATTAAGGTTATTTATCGCTCGTATATTAAAAGATAGATATCTCTTATTATAAACTCATATAAATTTGAAATACTACGTAAAGTTAAGCTAAGATCATAAAGCAAGAATTTAAGTTATAGACGTGTTAGGTTATATTTTTCATTATTTTTAATAATATCGTAAATTATTTCGTTACAATTTTATATTAATTCGCTTCAATAGTATTATATGTTTTTTTTATTAAAAAATCAGTTTTATGTCTAGGAAATAATATTTTGTGTCTAGATAAATAGATAGGACTTGAATTTTGTTCATATTATAACTATTGTTAAATGCAGTTAAGTTTGTAAGTACGGGAAAATAATTTAAAAAAATGTCACGTCTAATATAATCTAAAATAATAGTAAGCTGTAGTGAAACTATTAGAAATCATATATGAGTATGTATATAATTTTGTAGCTCTCAGTCGTTTTCTTTAAGGAGTTTATTGCGCTAACAAAGTTGTTACAGGACATTTTGAGTTAAAGAAGCATCTTCATTAAGGGTTACTGCATGCATTATTGAGAGAATATAGAACATTATACCTGAATGAATACTATTTTAAAGTTTGGGTTCATACAAAATTCCGTTAAATAGCGATATAGCTTTATGTTTTAGGACATAGTAAAATGGCCTATTTGCATTAAACTGTAACGGTATGTGAAGGTCAATACTATCAACTACTATGTAAAATGCTGAAAACAAATAAGAAAAAATATATAAATTACTCAGAAAGACTCAATAATATCTATACACATGTATTTTCATATTCCTATAAATATATACAAAAATATGGAACAGAGAAATATTATGTATTAAAAGTTATAGATTGCTCGGAAGAAAAAAAAAATTTGGTTTATGAAAAGTGTTTAATGTTAATGAATAAATATAAAGATTATTACTGTAAGAAACTTTCTGAGTTCCATTATTTATGTTACTATCTATTTATCCATCACGCTAGAGGGGTTATCGAAACGAAATAATTGCACCAATAATAAAATATCTCTAAATTATACTTAATTTACACCGAAACGTAACGTGTACTGAAATGCGCATTTTTCCTTATAAATTTACCTTTTTATAAATGTTTCCTGTTTATAAATTGAAGTTTATTATTAAATATACAGAGGCACAAATGTAGTATCTTTACAAAGGCTTGGTTATGGCTTGTTTATATTTGAATTTACTATGTTCAAGCTATTATTAGTAATCCTGGTGGAGGAATATCAATCCGATATTCGCAGGTTCGAAACAAGGTTTTTTTTTTTAATTCACGTAAGGGGCTGGGTGGTAGGGTTTTACAGCCCGACTGGGTCGCAACCACCATGTATATGGCGAAAAAGCCCGTCATAGTGACTCGCTTCTCCACGTCGCGTTTTGGAATCAGCCTGTGCATATCCAGTACCGGGTGACTTTCGTCATTATGGCCGGCATGACAGCGGCGACCGACGATGGATAATCTCTCTCTCGGTGGTTGCCGATGTTTTTGGATTGTACTATGCTTACCATCAGGCAAAGTGCAGTCACTTTGTCGTGCTGCAATAAAAAAAACATTTATTAAACTGGTAACACTATGGACTGAGGGTGAACAAAACATCGTGTGGAAACTTGAGAATGAGAAATGTTATGTTGTGTAATGATATATGTGGGAAAACAGAAATAGGATTTATCACAGTTCTCACAAATCGCCAAGACGTCGTGAGTTGGTGTGGTGATTATGTTCATAGCTTTCTTCGGGAAGAGACCTGCATGCAGTGAGTCTCTTTCGTAATTTGAGAGCACGTTTTCCTGCACTGTTTCAGTTTCTACTGATTAAGTACAAATTAATTTGTGTACGCAACAAAAAAAATCGTTAGTCCTTATCGATGTGTGACCAATAAGCTAGTGAGATAAATAATACTTACAATTTACGTCAATTTATAAGAATGTTAGAGTGGACGTTACATAGCATTTCCGCTTGAAGTTGATTGTCTAGTATTTCAGGCAAAAGTGCAAAGTAACGTACGCCTGCTATAACATTCAATGATGAATTTCAACAAAATAGCGCCATCATCAATGAAATAAGTTTTACGAACTCATATGAATATTGATTACTAGTTTATCGAAATAATTCCTTAATTATTATTTTTTTCAAAGTGACTACGCTATTGGTCTGACAGGTCTTCACAACTTCACCCGATTACAAATTAATATTACCCTAGAGACTGAAGTATACATGTCACATTTAGCTGAAGAACTTTCATCACTAGGGGGCAGTTTTTTTAATTCAATGTTTAGGACTTTTTATTCAAACAAATTTCAATATATCGGTGTTTAATAATAATGATTATATAGAAGTTATGTAAAACAGTTAGTGAAAAAACATTTACTCGTAATTCCTGCACCTTGTATCTATAAAATTGAAGTTGTTATATTATACTACGAAGTTTTTTTTATTATGATGTGCTGCATATAAATGAATAATGCAAAATTATAATATGTTTTTAATTATGTTCAAATATGCGAAGCGCATGCCAATTTCATAAATTTAAATTACCCAAAAGTTACTCAAAAAACGAATACTCCGTTAAATAGGATATTTTGTTGGTACGTCAGCATATAATAAAAAGGTCGATCTACGACGAAAGGTATAGCGGTGGTTACTCTTGCAGAACGTGTGAAAAAGAATGCTGAAATTTAGTTAAAATTGTTACGCTAAAATACATTATCTAATTTTAAACATCCTGTAAATAACTACTACATTGGTATATACTAAATACTAATCTGACATATATTGTGTGTCCTAAAATTTTATACGGTTTAGTATTTATTTGTCTTATATATTTGTTACTCCATTTTATAAATATATCCTGTTATATTGACATAAAATCTATAAAATTAATTAGAATTTGGGACGTTTAATTAGGAGTTTTGCATTAACAGTCTTAATGCTGTTGATAGATGAGCAATTACATTAAGAATTATACAATTTTCATGGTCAATTGTTCGTATAAATTTAAATATATTCGAATATTCGGTATTATTTTACTTAAATATTAATTTACGTATTTCGATTGATTGATTATAAATGATAGAAACAATATAATTATAGTTACCATTAGCAGCGGCTGCTTCAGCACCCTCTTCGTTTACTTCGATAAAAGCTTTTTGTATTGCTTCACTAACATAAAGACCTGTAGTATCCTTTAATAAATTGTCTAAACGAGCTTCTCCTGAGAATAATTTTTTCACATTCATCTGTAAAAATATATACGTTTTAATTATTTATTTATTTATTTACACATGGATAAAGCAGTAGTTGACAATCAAAAATAATAATACAGTAGCAATAATTAAAAAAAAAAAACTAAACTGAAGACCTAAAACGCTTTATCACATAGAAACTTAACTTACACTAATCATAATAATAATAAGGAAATAATAATTGTTTAAATATTTAGAAACAATGGATTAAAACAATTATATATAAAAGAATAAACGAAAAAGTTCAAATGAATTTAATTATGAAAACTAAAATTACCCCACCCCATTGAAAAAATAAATAAATAAAGAACAGGTTGGCAAACATAAATAATTAATGTTAAAATATAATATGGAAACTGTTATTTAGATGGTCATGGATATAAAATGTGTTTAACTGTTTTTTTGAATTTGAATGCCTGATGGTCAAAAATGTCATGGTAATGTTCTCTAAATGATAATTTATCATCAAATAAGATACCTAAATTTTTCGCCAAAGATTTTTTTGCTAGTAATTGATTGTCAATTATGTAAGGATAGGAAATTTTATATCTCTTATTGGTAAACGAAATAACAAAACATTTGTCAACGTTAAGGTACATAAAGTTATCAATACACCAACGGGATATAGTGTCAAGATCTTGTTGTAGAAAGAAGCAATCAGAAGTAGAACTAATAGATTTAAATACTTTGAGATCATCTGCATAAAGTAATGATTCACAAGAAAGTTGAATAATCAAGTCGTTTATAAAAACTATGAAGAATAGTGGGCCAAGGTGAGAGCCTTGAGGCACACCTGACTTAATGAGAAATGGTAAGGAAGTAGAACCCTTATTAGCTACAAGTTGACTTCTATTATTTAAATAGGATTGTACCCAACGAAGTAAATTACCGTGTATTCCATAAAGAGCTAATTTTTTAATAAGAATAAAATGATTTACTTTATCAAAGGCTTTTTTGAAATCGGTGTAAATGGTGTTAATTTGGTCACCTCTAGTAAATTCCTTACAAAGTGCATTTTTGTATTCAAGTAAGTTACTAACAGTCGATTTATGCTTAATAAATCCATGTTGTTTTTCAGAAATGAAGGGAATTATTTGAAAGTAAAAATAATCATATACCAAAGATTCAAAAACTTTAGCAATACATGAAATTATACTTATAGGCCTGTAATTTTCACAATTGGAAATATCACCATCTTTGTGTATAGGGATAATATATGCCAGTTTCCACGCATGTGGAAAAATACCATTATCTGGTGATATATTAAAAATAATAGTCAATGGCAAAGTAAGTTCATCCGCACAAGCATGGATAAACTTGGTAGGAATACCATCAGGACCGGGACTCTTATAAGGATCAATATGTTTTAGCTTACGATTTATATTAGTACCTTGGAGAGTAATTTTTGATAAAACAGCATGTGTATTAATAGGAAAACTTAAATCAATATTAGGGCAAAAATGATCTCCATAGACACTGCTAAAATATTTAGAAAATAATTCACAAATACTTTTGATATCTGATGAAGATAACTCACCATATCGCATTTGTTGTGGCATATTTTTGTATCCTCTACGAGATTTGATAAACCGCCAAAAAGATTTTACACTATGACCCAAAGCATTTTCAACAGACAATATAAATTTTCTATAATCATTTGAGATTAAACTTTTACATTTAGTGCGAAGTTCAGAAAATTTTTCATAATCACGGGGATTGCGATATTTATTATATCGAGTGTGAAACTTTTTCTTGTTCTTGAGACACTTTATTAAGAATGGGGAAAACCAAGAAGGAAATTTATAGCTACTGACGTTGCTCAGAGGAGTATTTTCAGTTATGATACCAATGTTTTGTTTATTATTAATATTTATTATATTTATTCTATTCCTAAAATAACGTAAAGGAAGGTTTGTAGGGAGTAATCTGCAGAATTATTGACTAATACTATATATTTTTTCACGGCTAGGAAGTTACGTTACAACTAAGTGCTCTGTGCAATTTTATATCCCGATTATATTTATTGATGTATATAAGAAAATTATACCTTTTTATTTTATGTAGTTAGTATATTGAAAAAACAATCATTGGGTTGTTTGTTAATGAATCTTACAGTTGATAAAATCTTTTTTATAAGCATTTATAAATTTACTTACTTTTTGCAAAACTTCTTTAAGATTTGTAGTGGTTTCAATTTTAAATTTAGGCATGAAAACATCGACTTCAGTTTCGTACATGTCTTTTTGTGCTTTTTCTAATACTTTGATATCCTTCAGTTTATTCTCTAGTGCCTGGATGTCACCAACCTTGTTTGGCAGTACAATAAGGAACGACGATTCTTCGCCTTCGTAAGGTATTTCGAGAAGCTGTAGAATATAATTAGATTTTAAAACATATCTTCTTTAATACGTTAAATATTCTTTATACTTTATAGTATATCTAACCTTAGCATCAAGTTCGGTACTTTCTCCGTATGAGTAATCTCCTCGTCTGTACATAGTAGGGACTTGTATAGTCTTATCTTTGGTAACGTGGAATGGACGCTCTTGGGTCAATTCCTTAATAAATTTATCTTTCCAAGTTCCCTGTAAACGTATGTATAAAAAGTAAACAAACGTGATCACAATACTTATAATGCCAAAGATTACGTATGCATTAGATTATGAAGTACATTATTGATAGAAGTTGAGGTTTTGTCCCAAAATGAATCAGTTGGACAATGTACGGCGCATAATCTTCTAAATTATTAAATGAATTGTCCTTTTTTTATCTTTATTTTTGGAAACCAATCTTTCATATTATTACCGCCATTCTCATGCAGTTAATAAATATTACAAGCATCGTGTCACCCGATTAGGCCTGCCACGGCAGCGGCACAAGCCTAGGTTCGATCCCTCGGTAGGGAGCCCTTGAGTGCGTTGCTTGCGCGATACGGTGACACACAAATATACATCATCGCTACAACACTACAAGATCACCCCCACACACGTGCACGCTTACACGCTTACACATGAAAGTGGAAGAGTTTACTTTTTTCCCCTTATCGAACTGAAAAACTCTCAATTTTCCGATAATAAATATATGGAGGAGTTGTTGAGGCGTGTATGCGGTACACATATACGTTTCAACAACTCGTACATATATGAATAGGTAGCTAAGTTAGCTAGATAAGTCGCGATTTTGCATGCAACAGGCAACAGCCAAGCCGAGTTGTGCCGTGCACCCTTGAGCTGGTTGCCAAAATAAAATCGACTGAGTGCCTTAAGCGCTCGCCTTAATAGTTCGCTGAAGCTGATAAGACCTTGCTGGGTCAATAGCGTAGTCATTTGGAAAAAAAAACAAGCATCGTGTGATTATTTCAATATTTTAATAAGATGGTGGCTTCCGTCTTAGAACTTTCTTGGGGGTTTTTGTGGCATCTCAGAATTTCGTGCTCCGTGGTATTATTTTCCACTCACTTTTCTTATGCACAATAAACTATATTACGTAAAACATTACCACATTAAAAAAATACAGAGTCAAATAACACAAGATTAAAATATAAAATCCAGTACTTGACAGACTAAAATCCCGCCAAGAAAACCATGAATTGTTCTTATAGATTAAATTAAACAGCATGGAATTTCCACTGTTAAAATATTCCTGGGATTATATTATTGGTTTCTCTTTTATATATAACACTAGATTATAATGTATATATATATATATATATATATATATATATACTATATATAATAGATTGTCTACCTGGAAGGATTATTTATTATTTAATAAGTAGCCTTTCAATATTGAATATTTTACATCGGACATCAAATGATCCATAGTCTGATGAAGCTGTTAAGACCTTGCTAGGTCAATAGTGTAGTCAGATCGAGAAAAATAATCAAATGTTTCATACTATCCTATTTTTTTTTTATGTAACAAGATTTCTCAAGAGTTATTATATTTAGAAAAATAATACATACCTTGAAGTAAATTGCATTTACGAGAACAGTAACCGTAGTGCCATCGAATGAGTCAGGACTCACTAAATCTTTGATGCGTTGATTAGTGTGGTCCTCAACCTAAATTTGGAAGTATAATGTTAATTAATTTTACAATGCACGTAACATGAATTATGGACGAATAATCGCAGTTATGCTAAATACTTCTAAGTATAATTTCACCCTTGCAATATTTAATTATTCTGCGACAATCTTGAAATAGAGGCAAAAAAGTACATGTATTATCTAATTGAATACTTTTAAACGAGCAAATCTTGTATATTTTTATATATTCAGAAACTCGGAAACGGCGTCAGCGATATCCGTGAAACTTTGTATGTAGACGGGGACGATAAATCAATCTATCTAGACTTTATTCATAGAAAACTTTTTATCTGAGTTTTCAGGCAATAAAAAATATATAGTTAGAACATAAAGGAAAATTTTGCTGGCGCTGTCAAGACAGAAATAGCTCAGATGGAAATCAGCTGCTTCGAAAATCCATGTAACCCAAGTTCGAATCCGAGTGACACCAAAAGAGTTGTATTCTTTTATTATTTTGTTTTTGGTAAAAAATGCTATTTTTGTGAGGCAAACCTAACAGTTTATGTTAATTTAAAAATGTTTTTATAGAACCGAGCTAGGTTCGGTTGTGCAGGTATTTAAAATTACATGACGAATGTATGACCATTTTATTACCAGTTCACAATCTACTTGTGAATAGGCAAACAAATTAGCTCACCCAGGTGTTGATTGTTTTTGCTGCTTCTTTACTATTACCAAAATTTACATTCTGCACTTCAGAATTGAAAGCATCTTTGGACAGAAAAGCAAACTGTTCATTTAATGTATGACCGTCAGCAACGTATATCTTATTAGCCATTTCGAGTGTAATTCCTTTGACGGTTCGTAATCCTCGGTTTAGATAAGTCATTACTGCTACAGTCTGCAAATAATAAATTAATAG
>JACEII010000038.1:2500916-2524918 GCA_014332785.1 Antheraea mylitta | reverse complement strand
TCGTAGATCAACAATTTTGAGGCACTTTGGTATATTCATTTACAAAAGTCATAATCTTGCAGGCCTTGAGGAAAATGTTAAAAATATATTAAATATCTGTAAAAACACATTAAAAACTTTTAAAATCCATTTTAAAAAAGTGTGTTGTACTTACTGCATTATCATTAGGAAAGCCAATAGTCTTAAGAAGCTCGTCATGTGACTCTCCAACAGAAGCTGAACAGAGCTGAGCTAACGGTGACAGGACGGAGAAAGCAGAAAGTACGAAACTCTTATCCGGGTTTGCTTTGGCGACTTCCTGAATCAAAATATTCGATAGTATTAAAAATTATGTATAAGATATAAAAATTATGAATAAATTTTGAATATTATTTTTTTTTCCTTTTACATCGGCTTTTTTTATCGGTAAACGATTATTAATTAATTTTTTTACTCGTGTTTCGATTTATACATATCTACCTAGTCGGGTCATAAGTCATTTCACAATATTATTATTGGAAATAAGAGAGTGTGGTGTCGGCAGAGTAGAATAACACCACCCCATATCTTCCCGTGGGTATCGTAAAAGGCAATTAAGGGATTGTGAGATAGTACTGACCCCTTGTAACCTGCTCACCGTGATAATGTACCATCTGTCTGAGTTCTTCTCCGGTCGTAACGGTTCTCGTTCCTCAGGGTCTAGAAGAACAAGGACGAGTATGTGCACCTGTGTCTTGTTTGTACACTTGTACACAGTAATATATCCTGCGCATCTGACCGCTTCCGTTACTTGACTCCGGTTTCGCCGCAAAGAAAGGCTACATAAGGCATCTTCGAGCGCATCAGCGCCATTTCTCTGATTAGTCGCCATGGCCGAAATCGGTCGGAGCAATCGTCGTCATTGGAAATAATTATCAAATTCTGGCCAGATATTCTTTGACTAGTTTTGAAAATAAAATGCCCGTGCTTTATTAAATTAAAGGGAAATTTATTTTTATCCATTTTCTTAGATGGACTTGTCGCAGAAGGAAGATGAAAATTCTGCAAATATTGAAATTAATACTACGCTTTGTTTGTCGTACTATCAGACGGTACATTGAAGATTCCAGCTTAGTAGATCGTAAGAGGAGCAGCCGACCTTGTAAAGTTAGGACACCAGTTGTCATCAAAGCAGTGAAGACGCGATCCAATGAAATCCAGTGCGCTAAGTAAATATCTTAGCTCTTCAAATGGGGCTAAGCAGGACCACGATCAGAAGAGTGTTAATTGAAGACTTGATGAGATTATAAGATTCTCATAAAAAAGGTGAAAATTGTTTGCACGAGCATTTGAAAAAAAAATAGCTTGAAAGATCTCGGGTTTTGTTACGTCGCTAGGTAGGAAAAGACAAAAATTAATACAACGAAAACAGTCATAACAAACAAAATGATAAGATGTATGTCTATAACAGTGTAAAAGCGGGGGTGCGTATTTCCAAGGTCCAGCGAGGGAAATGTCTTTTATCGCTCATATTTTGCCTTAACTGAGGTGCTTTTCTGTGAAAAAAAAAGTGAATACCTGTTGTGCATCAAAATATTGTTCACAACATTGGAACCTTTTTCCAGAACAATATTCGAAAATAAACACGATTTTACACATTCTGCGCCAGCTCAATAAGGCACAAAGCACGTAAAACTGGCTGATTGCTTGTGGAATTGACTTTATCAGACATGAAGACTGGCTCTCTTCTGTCTCCTGATTCAAACTCTCTGGATTATAAGATATGGAAACGTTTGGAGGAGAAAATCTGCCCTAACCGTCATCAGAATTTAGAGTCTCTCAGAGCAGCTATGGTTAACCATCGGTAGAAATAGGTATGATGTGGTGCATGCTGCGATCGATGATTGCTCGCGTCGACTAAATGTAAGACTAAGTATATTAAATACTTTTCATTTCATATATATAGTTTTAAACAATTATCAAATAAGGTATGATTGATCACATTAAAAGTTCTTGACGGAATTTCTGACTCGACTGGGTAATTATAATATTGTATTTCTAGACACAACTCAACCGCATAATGCAAGTGTATTCAATATCGTGTCTTTTTCATATCCATCGATTTATGTCAGAATAGGACAACTAACATTTTAAAAACGATTAAGACAATATTTATTTTCATAGTTTTATAACTCTACCATTCAATATTAATTAAGTAATCAATGTAGTCCGGTGAAGCTGTAAAGACCTTGCCAGGTCAATAGCGTAGTCAGTTCGAAAAAAAAAAAAGTAAACAAAATCATTAACTGTTCGATTAACTAAGTAACCAATTATTAGGGGATTTAGATAATATTTGTTGTTATTTACCAGAGGATATTATTTAATTTTAAAATGAGTATTTAGGGTTGGTAAGCTGGTCACTTTAGAATCTCCTTTATTAGATGTGATTATCGAACCACATTTATTTAAATATTTAAATTGCACGATTGCCTAGATATTCTTCTATCGTGTACCTTTTTAACTTAATACATTTCCACATAGGTACTTCAAAATTGAATACAAATTTATTAACTTTTTCAACTCATCGACAGTAATCATAAATTTTAATTTGACTAAACAATTTTAATTTTTGTGTATCTATTTTATTTTTCTCAACCTGACTACGCTATTGACCTGGCAAGGTCTTAACAGCTTCATCGGACTACGATTGTGTATCTACATTCCATATGAAATTCTACTTTATATTTACTTGTACTAGAGTAGAATGTTCTACACAACAATCATCATGATATACAAGAATTAATAATTTTCAATGTACATATGCTTTATATTTGTTATCACGTTGTGTCATTATGTCACTTGTACTGTTTGAGTACAATAAATATGTAAGGTATACAAATATAATGAATTATATAATTAAAAAATATGAGAACATTGCACGTCTAGCAATAATTAATGTTACTTACATTAAACATCTGTGCGGTGAATTGATCATTGCTGTTCTTGAGCATTGTTTGTAAGTCTGTGTCATTGGCCAAGGTCAGAGCCGCGAGGGCAAATACTGAAAAAAAAAAAATCATTGTTATAATTTTGATTTAGAGCGTTTCGACAAATGTGTAAAAATTAAATACGTTCTTTGTCAAATTGGTTTTGCGGACGATAATTTTACGTAATAAATAAGTACATAAGAAAAGATTGATAAAAATTGTATACTTTTATGAATTGAATTATTCTATATTGTTATATAGACAGATGCGTCACAAGCCAAACGCTTAGGCTGATCGCGCCTCTCTATCGCTTCTTCCGCGCTCTCGCTTGCACGCTCGGCTCAGGCGGAACGCGACAATGAGTTGTGCTTTTCAAGCGATAACTGTTTTAACAGCGTCAAGTGAATGAAGAAGTAGGGGAAAAACTTATGCGTTTGTGTCATCGACAATCTTCGCTTGCTCACGACGTACTGCATTTGCGCTAGACTAATAGACCCGAGTATAGCGGCTTGTATACGTGTGATATATTGATATTTTGTATTGAGTATTCGCATGCAGCAAATCTAATTTTCATTAATTAATAAATTGGATAGAAATGTTTATAATTATTGCTTCGAGTGCCAATAGAGGTAAGAACCAGACTAATGCTAATAATTTTATTTTAAAAATTATGAGATATTTAAATAATTCAGACTATAATTGATTTAAAATTAAAAAAGGACACAGTTGTTTCATTGTTGGTTGTCCTTGATATATTTTTATATAATAATAATATACTTATAGAATATTTAAGGTTAATAATAATGGGTTTTATTATCGTAAGTTCGATGGTGGAAATGATAACTAATGCACTAAGACTGTCATTGGCTTGTCAATTAGAAGGTTTTTCCGATGTCTAGATAATCTTTATAGGTTGACTGTAAATTTGAATTAATCGGGACACTATTGTCTGGAGCCCGGTCTAGTTCATTTTTGGTCAAAACTACCTCGTTTATTTATAGATTATAAGAAAACTTCAATAAATATATTTGAACAACTTGATTGTTAATAAAACTAAACTCTCACAAACAAGTAGACAATTTGATTGATGATTACAGTATAAATAATCAAGAAAATTGTTTTGTGTAACTAATATTCTCGTAATAAATATAGCTTCAAGGATTCGTCGGTTATGTCTGTGGGTAAAATTCTTTTTCGATAAGATGCTAACGATGAGATATATTAAAAGAAAAAACAAAACAAAATGGCAAAAAATTCTTGTTAGAATACATTAAATATTACAAAGGTACATTCAAATATGAAAAAGGAAATATGCAATTTACTTTGCATGACTGATCAGTTTTTTCAATTAGGCGTGGTCGTTTGTTTATTAGTATGGAATTACCAAGTCTTTTTATCACTAATTTTGCTGTAAGATTTATACCGGTTTTATAAAACGGATTTATTATATACAAATGGCATACTTAATGATAATCTTTAGAGATTGTATTTGTGGTATTTTAGTAAATATGCTATACGAGTCTATGCCACTCAGTTCTGTATATATATACACTATTATATTATATATAAGATATTATTCATGTTTATATGATTACATAAACACTCTGAGATTTATACTTATGTTTAAAAATATCACATTTTATTTCAATTAATGTTACATTGCTTTATATGCTATAAAGTATACAAAAAAGAATTATTAATGAATGATTTATAAAAGTCATTCAAATATAAATTCTATTTATATTTGTCAAGTTTTGTGCAATTAATAAGATTATTACTGCTTATTTTTACACCATATAAAATGTTGGAATAGCATGTTTCCTATGTACAAAATTTAAACAAAACCAGTTGTAAATTTAAGAATAAATGTTGCTTTGATATTTTTATGGTTTTTAAAAAATATTTTTTACAAGTTACATATCCTATCAATCGGGAAATAACATAAACATATATATATATATATATATAATCTCGTAGAATCAAATCATTTTCAAGTTAGTTCCGGACAAAAAACGGACAGACCGAGAGATAAAAATAAACTAGTTATATTCGCGATCTTTACTATATACATCTATACCACTGTTTCGACAAAAAATAGTAGACAAAACTGCATATTTCATTACATATAGTTATCCGATGACGCTGTCAAGACCTTGCTGGGTCAATAACGTAGTCAGTTCGAAAAAGAAAATCATTACATATATTAATTAATATTATATTCTTCAGTATAGAATACTATGTTATTTGTTTTTGTTTATTTATTACGGATGAGAATATCTTTTATTTCTACAGAGTCAACCGAATACCGGTTTCAGTTTCGCATAGCAGTAAGTAAAGCGACCGTGTACTATATATACATACAAATATGTTAGTATTTGTACACGGAAAACCGGTCGAGTAACAACCGAGTCTGCTTTAATGTGTTAGGGAATCCCGATGGCCGCGGTCAATGATGTTCACAGTATAATTACATTTACATTGTTGTAATGTCGTAAATATAGATGTTGAAATGGATGAATGAAGATAAAATATAGGCTTTAACAGATAATCACATTAAATTTATTTATAACAATGATATTTAGAACTATGTTGATTGTTTTGATATTAATATATCTATAATATAAAAATGAATCGGTGAATGTGTTGCTAAGCTCAAATCTTGAGAACAGCTGAACCGATTTCGCTAATTCTTTTTTTGTTGTATTTGATATAGTCAGGAGAAGGTTCTTATACAAAAAAAAAACGTATATTTTAATATAATTTAGGTGGAACGTAGTCCGCGGGCACTGCTAGTTTGTTATGAAATTTGTCTACGTATGAATTACTCTATCAAGAAACAACTCTATTGATAAGTTATTAATTATTGAAACCATTTTAAAAGAATTACGGTTACATTGTTTACCTGAAATAATTAATACATATAGTATAATTAAATGTCTCCTATCTATAAAATTAGTTAAATAAGCTACAATTCATTAGACAGATAAGGATGTTATTGAAATTGTTTTAAAGTCACTTATAACTTACTGTAAATTATAATCTTCATGTTGATTGCGGTTCTCGTCTCTGTCGGATGCCGGTCCAACACTGACCGGTTTATGAGTGCTCACTTATTTATAAGCATTGTATACTTCTACAGAACGTAAGTGCTACCTGTGACGCAATTTGTGAATCATATTGTGATATTCAAAGAAAAGCAGTTGAAATATATTGTTTTGGTTTATTTGCCGGAAAAAAATATACAATAATATATATTTGGCAATGAAATGTATTAACGTTAGCTATACATAAATATTTGTCAACTTTGCATATAAGTCAAGGTCATAAAAAATTGGCGAGAAAATTAAGGTCTGCTGCGTTTATAGTTCTAAAGATTCGCCAGTTAACAGATATGCCCATTGCCAGGTTGGACTACTTCGCTTACTTCTATAGCTTAATGTCTTATGGTGTTTTGTTGTGGGGTACAGCAGCTGAGGTGGAGACCATATTCCCATTACAAAAACAGGCAGTTCGAGCAATATATAATATGAAGCCTCGCGGATCATTGAAGACTAAGTTTCAGGAATTCAGTATTGTAACTATACCCTACCAATATATTTTTGATAATATACATTAAGTATGTCCGCAAAAACTTCGATATGCTGGATCAAGCAAAAGACCAATATAATTTAAATACTAAAAACTGCAACAAGTTGGTCATTCTATGCTTCAGACTCACGAAGTCCAATAACAGTTTTTTAGGTAATAGTGTTAGGTTCTATAACAAAATCCCTAAACATGTTACCGATTTGACGGATAGTGAGTTTAAGAGCCATGTCAAGCGGGTTTTAATATCTAAAGGCTATTATAGGGTGGACCAGTATGTGAATGATTGTGACATCTGGAAATGACGCTCCTCTCTGCACATCCACAAAAAACTTTGTAACTAAATTATACTTTGTAAAAATATGTAACATGAAAAGATAAACCAGATCGAGTTTCTTGCTGGTTCTTTTCGATGACTGAGTTATTTTCCAAACCGGTGGTAGCTTTGACTTTCACAAGCGCCTTCTCAGGATCTAAATTGATTAAAGGATATCAGTTAATGTTATCAGTACAAGCCACTGAAATTAACGAAAATACAGGTAGTATAAGACTGGATTAATTATTAATGTTAACATACCCAATAACTCGTACACTTTCAATTAACTATATATTTAAATAAATTCAGGTTAATATAAATTTAGACTGCAGGGACTAGTTGCTGAAAAATGGTTTAAATCAATTTCGTTTTTAGTTATCTGGTCAGGGGAAAGCCATGTCCATTTTTTACTTATCCTTTTCTTAAACAAAGTATTAATTTCCATTAACTTTAGTTCAAAGGCATATTGGAGTAGTCGTTCTCCTCGTTTATTTCTGCATCCATAGCCATATTTTCCTAATGTTATAGATTCTTCTTTCTTTAGTATACCGATTTTTGAATTAAAGTCACCCATACATATAACATGTTTTCCTGCTATCTCATGAGCTTGTTGAATTTCACAATAAAATTTTTCAACTTCGTCATCACTGGCACTATCTGTTGGGGCATTAACTTATATCTGAGAAAGATTATAATTTTCAAACTTTAAATTTAGTACACATATTCTTTCTGGAATGCCAGTAAAACTCTCTATTTCCGTTTAAACTCTTTTTTATTAAGAATCCGACGCCATAAAGGCCTGCAGTTTGACCAATGAAGCACATAATGTGGTCGTCATCTTCAATATTTTTTGTACCAATACGTCTTGTTTCAGCTAAGCCGATGATATCGTATATAATGTTTTTGAGAGCATCTTTAAGTTCCAGTAATTTTTCGTTTGTGCTTAATGATCTGATATTGTATGTGCATATATATAGCTTTCCATTGTTTATATCCTCTGGAGGGTTTGAGTCGCATATCCCTGCGGTGACAAGCCGTACCGGGGATGTGTGTAAAGGAGAGGTCCGGGTTCGTAGCTATTTTGATAAATTGGAGTTACCAGACTTGGTGTCTTTGGTTTTTGATTGTTATGGGTTCGAGTTTCCTCTTCTCGGTTCAAAGAAAGAAATAATGTTTGTTTTGTTATTCTTGCTTGAGTGATAAGCATTAGGCGAGACTTTTGTTTTGTTATCGTTCGGTGATCAAGATAGATTTTGCTTTTGGTTTTTATTGTCTTTACTTTGGTGTTCTTTGTTCTTCAAAATTACAATCTTGTCATATTTTATAACAGCTCTGGTACCTTCTGCTTTGTAATTTGGTAATTCCTTCTTAAGCTCTTTCCTTTTTTCGACTATATTTGGTGGGAACTCTTCTTTTATATAATAACCAGTGCTTTCTAAATACTTTTTATTGCAAAGCAAACAGATCTTTTTTCCTAGAGTCGACATTATTATAGAAATTGGTCTAGGGTGCGTGTTCTTTTTTCCAAGTCTTCTTATAACTTCAAGTTCAGATTTTACACAATATACTTTCATATCGTTGTTAATTATATTGAATATTATATCTTCTAGTTGCTCATAACTCTGTTCTTCTTATTCGACTCCGAATAGTACAATATTTTTTGGCATAATCTGTCGTTCTATCATCATTAGCCGCCTTTCTTGATTTGAAGACTGGTTTTCCAACTGTTTGTGTTTTTATTGTATTGTAATTAACTATAATATCTTATATATACAATTATTAGCACCTGGGCGACCGACTCTAGTTTGGTTCTTTGAAAAACATCTTTCAATTAAAATGAACTGTTAGGTTTGCCTCACAAAATTAGCGTTTTTTTTCATATAAGAAGTATATTAAAAAAAAGACATGTCTCGTATAATTATAATAATAAAATTATCTATTTAATTCAAAGAAATTGTTACGTTTGCCTTACAAGATTATCATTTCTTACAATATATATATATATATATATATATATATATATATATATATATATATACTCGGATTCGAACTGGGGTTTCACACATGTTCTAAGCAAACAAATTCCATCTGGGCTATTTTTGTTTTAACAGCGGTGGCGAAATTTAACTCCATATACTAGCTATATTTTTTGATTGCCTAAAATCTCAGTTTAAAAAGTTTTCTATGAATAAAATCTAACTAGATCGATTTATCGTCCCCGATACCTACATACATACTAAGTTTCACGGAAATAGATAACGCCGATTCCGAGATCCTGAATATATACAAATATATAAGAATTGCCCGTTTAAAAGTAGATAGATATATACATAGATTAGTTAAATAGAGTACAATTTATTAGGCAGGTAAGGATGCTATTGAAAATATTTTAAAATTTATATATTTATCAATTACTGCAAATTATAATCTTCATGTTGATTGTGGCTCTCGTCTCTGTCGGATGACCGTTCAACACTGTTTATGAGTGTTCATTTACCTATAAGAATTGTATACTTGAACGTAAGTGCGACCTGTGACCGCAATTTGTGAATCACAGCGTCATATTCGGATAAGAGAAGCTGGAAATATTGTTTTGGTTTATTTACCGGCAAAATTCATTATATTTGGCAATAAAAACTAATATCATTAGTTATATGTATATATTTTTTAATTTCGATAACTGCATATGAGTCAAGGTCATTAGTCAATTTTATCATCACAAATAAATGTGATATTAAAGAAACTACAGATGGTACAAGACCGGCTTAATTTTCAGATATTAATAATTTTACCATGTCCAATAATTTAGGTACATTTCTAATAAACCTTATATTTATACATTAATTTAGACTAATTTCAATGGAGTCTGCAGGGACTGGTTGTTGATGAAATGGTCTAAGTTTCCAAGTTATGAACTGTGGATTATGATGTCTATTATCAGTACAAGTAACTGTGAAATTAATGAAACTACAGATGGTACAATACCGGCTTAATTTTATCATGTCCAATAATTTAGGTACACTCCCAATAAACTTTATATTTATACATTAATTTAGACTAATTTAAATGGAGTCTGCAGGGACTGGTTGTCGATAAAATGGTCTAAACTTCCAAGCTATGAACTATGGATTATGATGTCTATTATCAGTACAAGTCACTGTGAAATTAATGAAACTACAGATAGTACAAGACCGGCTCAATTTTATAATGTCCAATAACTACACTTACAACAAACTTTATATTTATATATAGATTTAGACTGGATTTCCTAAAGGTTAAATTGCTGCGAACAGTGAGTTATGATATCTATGACAATGAAAAAGTATGAAGGAAAAAGTTTCCATCTGACGATAATTTTATATGCTATCGGTTGTTAATAACCTTTGGCCAGGAGATAAGAGCTTTAGATATCCAAAAAAAAACATTAATGATAGTATTCTTACTTATAGATGTTTTTCAAAGAAAACTGTCGTGAAGTAACAGCGCTTGCATTGTTGCGTTTCGTTCGGTCAGTTAGAGCGCTGAAGACCCACCTCTCCTCACCTTCCCCCTTCCCGAACACAGGCTTGCGACTCCCCTGGTATTGTAAGTGTCTATGGACGGTGCTGAACTTACATTCTTATTATTACATGTAGAGATTTATTTAAGTAAACAAACATTTTCGGATTCATACTTATGTCTCTACCATTTAAATAATGCACTGAACCCAATATTTATATCTACTGTTCACACAGTCTTCAAAAACTGTTCTTTCAACAATTCCAGGATATAAACATCTCAAGAGGAAAAATCCCGATTTTGAAACATTTTTCATTGGTGCTTCGCTCCTATTGCGAATATATGCCTATAGCCTATAACTTTCCTCGATAAATGACCTAAAAGATTTTTTTAAATCGAACCAGTAGTTCCTGAGACTATCACCTATAACGTCACAAACTCACAAACGTTAACTCTTTATAATATTAATATAGTAATATAGTGTAGATAATATAATGATAATAGTAAATTTAATATTGGTATAATTATAAAGAATAAAATTATTCCTGAAGTTCGTCTTATCGTCTACGTTTGGTACCACTACGACACATCCGAGAGGCGAGACTACAACGCCATCGGAACATTACTAGCGCCACCATATTAGAAATACATCAATTCTATACATAAATAAGAACTACTGTATAGAACTGACGTATCGCTTAAACAACAATAGGTTGATCTTTATTATTAGTTTTGTGTTATTCAATTATTTTGGGGAAATGTGAGTAAAATAGTAATTAATTTGACTTCCATATTTCGTCATATAAAAGGCAAAATGACGTTTATTTACACGTACTCCTATGTGGAAATTATTTAAGGCGAAGCTCTGGCCGGATAAATAGTCACAGTGCGTACAGAGTGTCACTGGTTTCCCTGACTGACCGGCTGACTATATGTATTTTGTAACAAATGGTTTAAGGCGCTGACACAAACTTGCGAAATCTCGTCTAACAACGGGTAATAATTTTAAAGCCCTTTTAAACAATTTTTAGCTCTACAGTTTCTCGCAGTGTAAATCTATTTATAGTGAGACAAAAAATATTTGTTTAGATTTTATCTATTTTTATTGATATTGAAGGATATATCGATAAACATCGCTCATTTTTTATTTGTATTTGAAATGAAATAGAATATAATGTGGTCATCGATTTAAAAAAATGTAAATTTTAATACTGGAACTTTGTGATAACACACTTTGTAAAAATACGCTGTTAATTTCAAACTCTTGTATAAAATAAATTTACTAAATAGTTGAAATAAAAAATAAAGATACAATTTGTTTTCAACACATTTATTGGATTCCTATAATTTTCGAGTTGATTTTTCTCATTGTTGTAGTATTTGTGTATAACGGAGAGTAGAGTACCTGAAAAATATAAGATATAATTTTTTAATATATATAAGATTTAATCATAATTAGTATTAAACTTCTGACCTGGATAAATCAATAATAATGAAGATTTGGCTTAAGTATGCTAATAATAACTCCCAACATATCAAATTTTCATTACAAAATAAAATACTGAGTTTATTTAAGGGACATTTGCAACTGTTACTTCATAATGATATTCAAGTATTTGGTATTACTTTTACACTAATAACTCGAATATAAATTAGACATATTCCGGTTAGATTATACTTTTTAGCTTACCTGATTAATATATGTATGTAATGTTTACTTTATTAGTAATATGACATGCATTATAATAATGTTAGTGAAAAGCTTAATATGATGTTAATTAAAACATAAAAAGGATGAAGAGGTTAGTAATAGTAAAGTTTAATATATCAAAGTAAAAGATAAAACACGTCATAGGTTTTTATCTATATTATGTCTATAAAAATGAAATGAACTCATCTATAGTTTTGGTTTAATTTTGAGAAGCGGCTGAAATTATCTTGACGATAATTTTAAATAATTATCCAGAATATTGTCTAAGTTCAAAGTATTACGATTTTTAATAGAAAACAACGGTAGAATTGAATAAAGGTAACTTAATATTGTTAAAATTTTAGAATTAGATAGAAAAGAAAAAATACACTTAAAGAGTTAAAAAACAACTAGAAATCAATCTAAATTAAACATATATTTAGTATGAAGCAGTTAAACCATCTTCTTCATCTAGTGATCAAAGTCACAGCCACCAACTGGGGTAGAATAAAGTTAAAACTTTTTATTACACATTACAGTCATACATCATTTTAATCATATCTTAATATTTTATAAAGGGCTGCTATTACTATGTAATCTGATTTTATAAGGACTGGCTGACGTCCAGTAGTCGAAATTCTACTATACTTGATTAATTATGTATGCTTCCATAATATTCAGTTTTCTTTAAATTAAGCAATGTAAAAATATTGTAGATGAATAGAGCTAGTGAAGTACAATAAATATACTTGTAATTAATATAGAATGAAAAAAAGTTCATCCAGTGCTTTTACTGATAACACTAAATTTCGTGAAATACTAACTACCAGATAAAAATAAAGAGAATCGGTCAACAAACAGAGAAGATAGATTTACTCAACTCTTTTGTGTCTGCCTATTTATATATTGATTTTGTTAATAAATCGAAGTGAAGAAAATAGTATAAAGCCTCAATTAAAACAATAATGCATAATAATTATGTACAGTATCTTATGGTGATGCTTAATTATAACGTCAAGCCGATGCCAAAAGTCCGAGCAATAGTAATTAACGAGTCCAAATTCTTGAAGGAAATTTTCAAAATATACATATAAGTGTGTGTACAAGGCTCAAGATCTCACAGGAAGCCCAAAAACCCTGGTTGGACGTGATGAAGGCGAAGAAGTTATAAAGGAGAATAACATCGTACAAAAGGATGTCAAAGACCAAGCAAAGTGGAGGACGTTAAGTAGGAAAACGGACTCTGGTACCAGGCCGAGGAAACGCTAAGAAGAAGAAGTGTGCGTATACACGAGGAAGCATCAGACGTAAACGACAACTACCTATGAACTGTAGATTCCAGCAAATAAAGTAATGTTCTGTGTTTTAATGAAAAAAACGTAGGGTCGGTCTGCATTAAATAATTTTCGCTCGAAAGATGATTCCGCATAGACTATGAACGCTGAAATTATTAAATAGTAGTTATTATTACAAGTACGGAGATAACTATTGCAAACTGATTAATGTCTTGTTCTTTTCTATATTTTACAAGTTACGAATTCAATGAAATGGAATTCATCAACGATATCCAATAACCTGCTTCTACAAAAACTACCGTTACAGGTCCAGTTACAGTATATGTAATATCCTTAAGATGATCCCACTCGATCCACTCAGGTGTGCCCCAAGGATCTGTTTTCGCGCCCCTCCTTATTTCAACATGTACATCAGCGACCTACCGCGATTTGCGGGTGTTGAGATAGGTTGTTACACGAATGGCACAGTCATTTCAGTTTTGGGTAGGTAAAGAGTTATCTTTGGACCGCACATCCAATGTGCCGTTCGTAGACTCGGAGAATGCTATTGAAGATGACGCATCGAAATCAACCACGACGAGAGTGCCACGGTATTCTTTGATCCCAAAAGAACTAGATTCCGAGCCGAATCCCTTCATATAGATTAAGCTGACATACCTCGCGTTACCAAGGTTAAGTATCTAGATATCACACTCGTTAAGAAATTCGAGCGTAAAGCGTTTGTGCAAAAAAGAATACCACCACACATGCGATGCCTAAATATACATTTTTATTTACTCAGTACCGATAACTAAAATAAAACAATCCTTCATCGCTATATTATATTATCGTATATAACTAAAATATAACTAGCTTTGTTTATAATATAATGATATTATTTTTGTTGCAATGTACTAAAATTTATTTCGTTAATAAAAGTGGTAATATTACCAGTTGAAGGTAAGAAATAAAGTGAATACACATGAAGACCTTTTAAATAAAGATTAACCTCGTGTAATAATATATAAACTTGCAAAAGTACGTAAATTTAAGCTGAAACCGTATGTTAAATTTAAGTTTTATATTGGGTTACACTTTTGATAATTTAAATTTTATGATAAATTGTTGTATTACATTATTTTTCTACTATTTCGTTATATTACTTAAATAGTATTACGTAACGTGTTTACTTATATATTCATAATCATTTATGACAGGTATTAAAAATAGTGAAAAAATTTTTACTTGCTATTGGTACAATATTTTCACCTTTTATTTGTTACATTGCAAAAATTATATTAACCTTTTTTTTTTCTCGAACTGACTAGGATATTGGCCTAGCAAAGCCTTAACGGTTTCTACTTATATTAAGCAATTAGGTCTTTATTACAATATTGCACGTATACATATAATAAAGTGTATTTATAATGTTTTTGAATTATGATAGTGTATAACAAGCGCATGCCAATGTTACACAAATTTTAATTACCTAAAGATACCTAAGATACGTATACTCCGTTAAATAGGATAATTTCTTGATACTTCACCATATAATAGAAAGGTCGGTCTACGACGAAAGGTACAGCCGTGCTTATCCTTTCAGACCGTGTCATTGTAAATGCTGAAATTTCGTTAAAATAATGGTTAGACTAACAGAAATGATTTTATTTTAGATATTCTTTAAATATCTATTACATTTTTATAGATTGTTGTATTTTGTGTGCCCATTTTATATTTGTAAACGATTTATTTATTTGTAACTTAGCAACCCTGTCTTAAAAATGTGACTGCGATCTCTTTGAGACCATTTATTCGTCCAATCCCGTGTAATATTTGGAATTGACAAATTCAAGTGTTACTTTTTCAAAATCTCGTACACTTCTAACTAGTATTAGTATACTTTCATTTATAATAGCCTAAACGTCAAATATTATATTACCCAAATATCAAAATTATATATTTTGATACATTGTAATTTTAAATATTTTAATTTATAGAACGAGTGTAGATAATATAATTACCATTAGCAGCGGCTGCTTCGGCACCCTCTTCATTTATTTCGATAAAAGCTTTTTGTTTAGCATCAGTAATGTAAAGGCCTGTAGTATCTTTTAAAAGTGTGTCTAATCGAGCGTCTGTCGAGAATAACTTTTTCACATTCATCTGTAAGAAGAGATATTTTAATTTAGTTTAAAGTAGTTCAATATCTCACATAATCTTCTGTTTAGGTCATTCTAAAAATGACGTTGATGATAATCTATTATATATATTTACTTTCATATGTATATCACTGTTATAAGCAAGTAAAGAAATATGTTTATAGGAGTTACTTTCTGGAATGACTGATCTGATACTAAAAGATCTATCACAGATAGAAGATACTTTACTAATGAGTGCAATAGACTATTTATTATTCTCCATATTTCAATTATCGTGAACGAAGTCCCTGGCGATTGCTAGTACATTACATGATTATTGAACGTTCGTCTCTTGAAAAAAATATTAACCGAATTAAATATAGTTTTAGGTGATAATTATTATGCTTTGTTACAGGGGTCCAAGCAGTAATGATATAAGTACTTAATGGAGCTCTGGGTGCTAGCCTATAATCTATTCTTGATTTCAATGTGAAAAACAGTTTTGAAATAATTATATATTTATGTGAAACATGTTATGTTGTGTGTATGTTTTTGTGTGTGTATATATTGCCTTTAAATACTTCGAATCATAAAAAAGCCATTTTTATGTAATTAAAATCCATTCTGAAAAAATATTACCTGAGTTGTTAAATTTACTTACAGTTTGCAAAACCTTTTTAAGATCTGTAGTAGTTTCAATTTTAAATTTAGGAAGATACATGTCGACTTCTGTTGTTTGCATATTTTGTTGTGCTCTTTCTAAAGCCTTAAAATCTTTAAGTTTATTCGCTAGTGCCTGGATGCCACCAATATTATTCGGTAGTACAATAAGGAATGATGATTCTTCACCTTCATAAGGTATTTCAAGAAGCTGAAAAATAGTATAAGATTTTAAAATATAAAATATATTTATTAAACAGAATATAATATTCTATATCTCACCTTAGCATCAAGTTCGGTACTTTCACCGTATGCGTAATCTCCTGTTCTGTACATAGTAGGGACTTGTATAGTCTTATCCTTGGTTACGTGGAATGGACGGTTTTGTGTGAACCCCGTCAAAAATTTATCTTTCCAACTGCCCTGTAAACGTGTACGTAAAAATATAATCACAATACATAGTACGTTAAAAAAAGTAAACAGATGATTTAATTCGTAATCATAATTTTGTAATCCAAAAGTTATTTATTGGTGTTAGTTTATCAAGCATAAGTCTCTTTATCTTGATAATTTTTTGGAAAAATCTAATTCTTTTTTTTATATCATAGAAGGCAAACGAACAGGTGAGTCGGCTGATGTTAAGTGATCGCCACCGTCCATAGACACTTGCAACACCAGGGGAGTCGCAAGTACGTTGCCAGCCTCTTTTGGGGACGGGTGGGGAGGTGGCAAAGTAAACAACATTATTATTGCTACTGTTATAACTATTACGGGATTTTTTTCCTGTTGCATCTTTTTATAAAAACCAAATGTAAGGATCATAATTTATTGACATTATACTATCACTTTTATGTTTGAAATAAATAGAAATAATGATCATAACTAAACAATATTTCTTACCTTAAAATAAATCGCATTAACAAGAACAGCGAGTGTACCGGCATCTATCATGTCAGGTGTTACTAAATCTTTGATGCGTTCATTGGTATGGTCTTCAACCTGTTACAGGAGGTATTCATGTGTAATATTAAACTGTTTCGAGTTATGAATATGAACTTATGAATATAGCTAAATTAAGCACCGTTCAATATTTTTTCACACATGCAATATCTAATTATTATTAATCATGTAATAAATGAGAAATAATGGGAAATAGAGAAAAAGTCAAAGCGAAACTTATTAATCTATTCTCCATACTATCTATACATTATAAAAAAAGTCCTCTGCCTCGTCTGTTTGTCTGTTCGTGAAAAACTCAAAAACTACTGAACCGATTTTCATGTGGTTTTCACCAGTGGATAAACTGATTTATAAGGAAGGTTTAGGTATATAATTTGACGAGGTTTTTTTTATTATTAGGTCGGGATAATAGCTGCCAGTTCCTCTAGTTAATTATAACGTTGTTGTTAAAACTAACGTATCATTGCAATCTTAATACAAATAGATAGATTAATTCAAAAAAAAAAATCACATTAAATATAACCGTCTTCAATTTTTTTTAACTATTATTGTACTTGCTTCATTTTATATATTTTGTTGAAATAAATTTTTTCTCTCTGAATAAATTTAAGGAAATCGGTTTTTTCATCTTTATTATTTATGTTCGTTTCTTTTATCAAATTTGTAATTATTTAAAATTATTTTAATTTTATTTATCTTATACAACTTGATCCTATGATTGGATACAAAAATGTTATATGGACAAATATTATGGAACTTTAATATAATGAATAAAAAATGAGGGAAAAATATACACATCTCTTTATCCCCTAAAACTATACGAGCTTGATATTATGCTGTGGAATGGTGAAAACAATACATAGATATAAGATCCAGACGTATAATATATGAATTAGGTTTCGAGAAATATATAAACATACATACTTATCTTTCTATCTTTCTATGTACATATGGGCTATACTGAACCTCCTTTTTTGAAGTCTGCTAAAAATGGCAAATGAATTAACTCACCCATGTATTGATTGTTTTGATTGCCTCTTTATTATTACCAAAATTTAAATTTTGAACTTCAGAATTGAAAACATTTTTGGACGTAACAGCAAACTCTTCATTTAATGTATAACCGTCAGCAACATATATTTTATTAGCCGTTTCGAGTGTAATTCCTTTGACAGATCGGATTTGCTGGTTTGCAGCACTCATTACTGGTACAGCCTGTAAATTAAGAATTAGTAGAAAACGCTTGTACTATAAAGAATCCTACAGTAACACTATTAAATTGGAAGGTTTGTTAATTTTTTTAAAACGCGCTAATCTCAGATACTACTAGTCGGATATTTCAGTATTAGATAAGTCATCTATCGAGGACGGATATAAGCTATATATCATCACGCTAACACCAATAGGAGCGGAGCACCATTGAAAAATGTTTCAAAATCGGAGTGTTTTTTCCTTTTTAGAGCTTTCGTTGCATGTTAGCTTTAACCTAAAGTAACTATTTGACGCAATCGTGGGCAGAAACTAGTGTAATATATTTGTTATTTTGTATGTTTTTAATATTCATATTCGGTGCTTAAAATGTCAGTACCTGGGTGACTGAGCCTAGCTCGGTTCTTTAAAAACATTTTTAAATTAAAATAAACTGTTAGGTTTTCCTCACATAATTAGCATTTTTTTCACATAAAAAAATATTTATAAAGAAATCTCTCTTATAATCATAATAATAAAATTATCTATTTAATTAAAATAAATTATTAGGTTTGCCTTACAAAATTATAATTTTTTACAAATTAAAAAAATATATATCTAGCACTCGGATTCGAATTGGGGTTACACGAATTTTCGAGCAACCGATTTCCATCTCAGCTATTTTTGTTTTGACAGCGGCGCGGCGGGGAAATTTACCTTTATATTCTAGCTATATTTTTTCACTCAGTTAAAAAAAGTTTCATATAAATAAAGTCTAGCTAGATCGATTTATCGTCCCCGAAACTACCTACATACTAAGTTTCACGGAAATAGATGACGCCGTTTCCAAAATCCTGAAGGTATAGAAGGTTTTGGGGTGTAAGGGGTGTCGAGTAACATCTTAAGACTTGAGACACCCAAGCCAACCTCACCTGCACGTGGTGCACCCTGCTGAATAACGAACGAGGCAATGGCGAAAGCGGGGTAGTAGGGTTTCACAGCCCGACTGGGTCGCAACCACCATGCATATAGCGAAAAAGCCCGTCATAGTGACTCGCTTCTGCGCGTCGCGTTTCGGGATCAGCCTGTGCATATCCAGTACCGGGTGACTTTCATCATTATGGCCGGCATGACAGCGGCGACCGGCGATGGATAATCTGTCTCTCGATGGTTGCCGATGTTTTTGGATTGTACTATGCTTAACATCAGGCATAGTGCAGTCACTATGCAGTGCTTCGATAAAAAAAAAATATAAAAATACACAAGAATTGCTCGTTTAAAGGTATAAGATTATATAGATAGATCTCGACGCCTATATTTCTTTGCAGTTTCTAGATTAGAACAAATAACATGTTCTGATTCTTTTGAACGTCACCATAACTCCTGACCATAAGTCCTCAATTTCAAACTCTTAACTTTCGCAGAACAGCATCTAAATAAAGTGTCAATATTACATTCGTGTGGTGTCTTTAGCAAAACTTTTTTGCACAAGTGAAAAATCATCTGGCAACTGACCTTTGTTTTTTTTTTAGTTTCTATTACGATCGCCAATATGTATAATTCTACGTTCGTATGTAATCAGTCAATTAAAGGATTTACAGGTTATATTATAGAATAAAATAACATATTATGTATGGATTTCCTTTTATAAAAGTGTTTTTTTAACTTAATAATAAATTACAAATAGTTTCTTAACAGTTATACTTACTGTGCTTATATAAGGGAAGCCAAGAGCCCTAAGAATCTCGATTTGTGACTCTCCAACAGAAGCTAAAGCGAGCTGAGCTAACGGTGATAGAACGGAGAAAGCAGACAGTACGACACTCTTATCTGGGTTTGCTTTGATAACTTCCTGAATCAAAACATCCAATAGTTAAATTAAAAGTTATCAACAATTACTGAGTGCTGAAACATTTTATTGGATAATAATTTGTGATTATTATATAACTTAAAAAAAGTTGATCAGTAACATATATATTCAATGATTGGTAAAAATTAAAGCTATACAATTTCACATTGTTGACTTTTGATAATTTCAATAATTTAGATATTGGACTACATTTATTGTAAGCACATTACAATACACAATTATATTTCAACTGTATAAATTCATACATATGTATTTTAAAATTAAAAATCGTTTGATTTATTTTGTGAATTGAGCAACATTAACCATAAATTTTATTTTGAGTATATAATTTTTAATTGTGTATGCATTCCATTCGGAATTATACCTTATAGATACAGATAACAAAGTCGAATATTCTATTAACAATAATTGTGATATACCACAAATAATAATTATTCATTGTACCAATGTTTTGTATTTGTTATCACAGTATGTCAAACATGTGTTATTTAGGTAAAACAAGTATGTAAGCGGTTAGTAACGCGAATACAGTGATTTTTATACATGTTGGCCTCACTGTGCTATCAACAGTTAATATTACTTACATTAAACATCTGTGCGGTGAATTGATCATTGCTGTTTTTGAGAACTCTTTGTACATCTGTGTCATTGGCCATTGTCAAGGCCGCGAAGGTAAATACTGTAAACATAATAATTATTGTATGTTTAATTAAGACCTATTCAATAGATGTATTATAAAAAGTTATAATGCTATGTATATAAAATAACTAACTTCGTACGTGATTGTAATGTATTCAAAATCTTCTTATATAAATAAAATCGTGGATGTCTTCCATTGTGCGTACATCACGCAAAAACTTACTGTATACATTTCGTAGTCCGTTGAATTTGTTAAGACGTTGCTAGGTCAATAGCGTAGTTATTTCGAAAAAATAAAATATATATTACTGTATATATCTTACTTCATTTTAAGACGTGAAAATTTCATTAGACCCGTTGAGCCGTGTCTTTTTGGCACGAGATACATTTATAATTTCGCGTCATGACACCTTATAAACGTGTTGCGCTTGCGCGGCTTGTGACGGTCTAGCGACGCGTAGTCTAGGAGCCCGTATACATCTAACAATATTTTGTATTGAGATTGTTCAACCCGTCATATGTTTGATGAATTAATAAATTGTTTAAAATAAGTGTGTGTGTACTTATGTACATGCCTTAAAAGTTATACTTCTTTGGCGTAACAAGATGAAAATCTTTTCAAAAATTTTATCTTTCGCCTTATTCTACGTTTTTAGGAAAAATGACACTAACAATAAAAAAATACAAAGAAACAAAATGTTGACTACAGCTAACTTGAGGGTGTCGGTTTTTCGTGACGATGAGAGCGCGCATCGTGAAAATTTACTCTCATATTTTCTCTCTAACGCGTCAAAAGAGGTATAACTTCAAAAGTATATAATTATTTTTCGGAGCGCCAATAAATACAAAATTGAGACTAATTATAATAATTTCAATTTACAAATTATGAAATGTAAAGAATTCACACTATGATTAATTTAAAGATTCGAAAGAGAACAGTTTGAATTCCATTGTTTTGAGTTTTCACTTCTGTCGGCAGTCCTTATGACAGCCTTGACTTTTTTTTTGTTGTACTTTTAAAACATTGACACTATATATTATATCATGATAGCTTAGTTTAACATAATATTATTGAAGCTTTAAGAAATTACGATTATGAAACACTATGCGCTAAACGATTCTTACCGTTGACAAGCGAGTCATCGACGTACTGCTTATGTTCTTAAATTATTTAAAGTTTATATGCCAATCATAATAAAATCTACAATATTAAAAAATAAACAGTCAAAGTTTTATAATTTCGGTGGTGGAAAGATAAACTTACTAAGTGTTAATTGGGCTTATAAAAGTGAGACAACATCTCGTCTACCTCTTAACCTCATCAATATAACGTAATATATTACGTTAACGTGACATTTATCAGCGAAATTTGTATCTAGATCGAAGCAACCTTATCCAACGCTTAATTAGGCGTTTAATCGAGGAAACTCTTTTATGTAGTTAATATTCTCGTACGAATTATAGCGTCATGTATTCGTAATTTATGCAAACGTGTAAAATTCTTATTCCTTAAGACACCAACAGGAAAAAGCAAATCAATTTAAAATATAGATAAGAAATATAATAAAGAACTTGTTTGACGAAGACATTAAATACTATCATAATACAAAGGAAATATGCAGTTTCGTTTCCATCACGCGACATATTATAGACTTCCACGAACAACCCGACTGTGTAATGAGCTTCCTGCTGAAGTGTTTCCTGGGGAATATAGTATGGAGTACATCAAGAGGAAAATAATTAGGTTATTTAGGGGTCAGCAACGCGCATGTGACACTTCTGATGTTACAAGCGTCCATAGGCTGCGGTGACCGCTTTACATCAGGCGGCCCGCATGCTTGTTTGCTACCGACGTAGTATAAAAAAAAACATCTTTCAGTTTTATAAAACCTAAGTTATATAGACGCGAATGCGATAAATGAGACGAAATGACCATCAGATTGACTGTAGGCAATGTAATTCAAATTACATACATTTTTATCATCATAAAGAGGTAAAGTTTGTTAGATTATAGGGGGTATTCTCAGGAACTACTAATCTGTTTTTAAAAACTGTTCTACTAATAGTAAGACACGTTATTTATGAGTGTCATAGGCTATATTTCTAACCTGAAAAATAAAAAATCCCTTTTCTGTGGTAGTCGAAATTACAAAGTAAGTCGGATAAAAAACGGTCGAACGAAAACGTTCTTACGAACGTTGCCTTAACGATGAAAGATATATGATTGAGTTCTCAGTAGTCTGGTGAAGCTGTTAAGACCTTGCTAGGTCAATGGCGTAGTCAGATTGAAAAAGAACGTGATTGAGTTCTAGAGAAAATATGTAGAGCTTGATAATGTCCGCAAAAAGTCAGCGACATCGTATGTTTTCTATATATTTTTAATGTTAAAAAAATAATTTAAGTCGGTAAGTGATGTTTATTGGTCATATTATCAAAAACAATTATGAATTCTTATCAATATGGAATGATATAATAACTGTAACACAGGAACGAGTAGTCGAGTCAGTTAATATGCTATATACCTAGTTGATAAGCGTCAATTATAATAATTAACAAGTTTTAAAAAATAACGTTACCAATGGTAATTAAAAACAATAGTTTTTAATGAAAGTAATAACATTCATCATATGTATACTACAAATCAACTAACAACTATAATACGTTTAGCGAATTCTATAGAAAACATTTTAAAGGTTAATTATTTATTTATAACTTACTGCAAATTATGATGTTCATGTTGACGAGGGATTGCGTGTATATCGGAAACCGGTCCAACACTGACCAGTTTTTATAGGCACACTTATTTATAAGATTTTCTATACTTCCACACAACGTAACTCTGACCTGTGACGCGATTTGATAATCATATCGTTAAATTCAAAGAAAAGAAGTTCAAGAATATTAATTTGGTTTAAAGTAGGAAAAAACACAATAATATATTTAATTTAGTTTTTATTTTGAGTTGACTCTGTACTGTTTGTTGGCTTGAAAAGTCTTCCCAGTTTCACCGGACTTTTGGAAGAGGATTTAAGGCACTCAGCAACGGCGAAGGTCTAAATGTGTCCGGATTTCGGTTTGCGCTGTTACCTTGTATGCGATATCGCGTATAGAGCTAATTATCTATACGAGTTAGCTATATATAGTTACCTAATTATACAGTTTAGTATACATGTATGCATTGGTAAAACAGGCATACATTCTTACCTATATACGTAAACCGTCCTCACGAATCACTTGCT
>JACEII010000038.1:2478342-2490916 GCA_014332785.1 Antheraea mylitta | reverse complement strand
ATAAATAAGCTAATAAGTTGGAACAAGTCATTCGAAATAATTAGATACATCATCTATCTAATCTATTTAATACCTTCAAACGAGCAATTCTTGTATATTTTTATATTGTTATATATTCAGAATCTGGAAAGCGGCGTCAGTGATTTTTGAGAAACTTAGCATGTAGGTGGTTTCAGGAATGATAAATCGATCTAGTTAGATTTCATTCATAGAAAACTTTTTTTGTCTGTGATTTCAGGCAATGAAAAATATAGCTAGAATATAAAGGTAAATTACACCGCCGCTGTCAAAACCAAAATAGCTCAGATGGAAATCGTCTGCTTCGAAAATCCGTCTAACCCCAGTTCAAATCAGTGTAACAGTAAAAGAGATTTCATTTTTATTATTTATTTTTTTAATAAAAAATGCTAATTTTGTGAGGCACACCTAACTGTACATTATAACTAAAAAATAATTGTATTATTATAATTATAAGAGAGATATCCTCTTTTAATTACTTTTAATTAAGTTTTATACTTCCTATACTAGCCTGCATGCAGGTGACGTACATTTTTCTTTAAATTCAATGAGCTAGTAATATTTAAAAAGGAACGTGTTGGAAATAAGGGTTTCCTCCTTTGAATTTTGCTGACAACTTTAAGCTAGTTTTCCTCCTTTATTATAATTTTGTATTTGGCGTGAACAATGTTAAATACGAGCATATTAAAAATTTTGCTTTTTTCATCAATGCGGGGAAATCCTTTATGGATACGCCACCCTCCCGGGGGAGAGAGTTGGTTACGTCCGACTCACACGGACTAAAGCCTGACGGTGTAGCGTTCGCCGTATGGTAGGGGCAGACAGTGATCGAATCTGCTGTTATACCTGAAAAACGACCCCTGCAGCATCCTGATAAGTGAACGCCAGGCTTCGCCCTACTGTATAGAGACTACTGGGTACACAACTAGTCGCCTTACTTCGTCAGCCTGACCTGTGCAATCAGGACATGGGCTCCTCAAGGTTTAACTACGAAAAATGTTTCTTCTGCCGAGTCGCACCGCCGAAGACCATTTACGACGTCAGAAAGACGTCCAAATGACATGCCCTTAGTCAAGGGCGGTGCTAGAGGCTTCCACAAGAGGGGCGACCCTGGTATGGACTCCCCGCACCCCTCCAGGGGGGAGCGAGAAGATTGCGAGATCGAATGAGAAATCAACATCTAAATTCATGATGCTTTATAATAAGATGATATCGTCTATTAATATCAGCAATAAGTTCTGTAAGTACTATCCGTAAACAAGTGCATTGACCATAAAATACAAACTAGAAAATGCAACCTAGCCCTACTTACATAATTTAAAGATCTCCCAAAATATCTTCATTATTAAATTCAAATTAGGCAACTTTCGTAAAGGTACCTATGCCATCAAAAACAAAACTTATAAAAAACCCAAGTCTCGCAACTCAGTTCTTCTACCGTAAAAAGTTGTGAGATCCAACCAAGTCGGTTACTTTATTAAGTTCCTACGTAAGGGACTCTCTGTCTTAAGTTATTACGTAATTAGCTACCTAATCTAACGTAACAACATCTTATAGTGACTATATCGATATTAAAAATCTTTTATTCTTTAAATAAAATAGATTGACCGTTATAATTTAAATTTTAATATACATGAATAAAAAAAAACAATTACTGTGTGGTGTGTAAACGCGTCATTTCTGAGCGGTTATAGTTATTTGGATAATTTGTTTTCGTTCGTTTTGTTTTTGATGTGTTTGTAACTGTCAAGACAAGGTTTTTATGAAAGAAATTGTCTGAGAAATCGTACAGCAAAATGAAAAATTTGTGATAAAAAACTGACGTTCGGTCACCATTTTATATAATTGCGTGATCGTTCTGTAAACGGGAGATTTGATTTTATTTTCTTCGTTAGTACATCTGGGTGAAGTCCGGGTTGTCAGCTAGTTGTGTATAAAACATTCCAAGCCAAGGCGGAAGAGGAGAACTAAATGTGCCAACCCTGTGTAGGTGGGTTACATGGAAGATGATGAAATTTCCATGTCAAGGACTTTATCAATCGGATCCATTTGTTTGAGATTCCTTTTTTATATCTTAGGAGGCGGGTCACCTGATGTTAAGTGACCTGTCCATAGGCATAAGCAACACCAAGGTAGTCGCAAGTGCGTTGCTAGCTTGTGCTTGGAGGGTAAGGGGGGAAGGGGGGAGGAGGGGGGATGGGAGAGGGGACGGGAGAAGGAAGGGGTGATGGTCTCCCGGCGCTCTCACTTACCGAACGAAATGCAACAATGCAAGCACTGTTACTTCACGTCGGTGTTTCTGTGGGTCGTGTGGTAGTACCCCGGGCGAGCCGACCCGTTCATGCTGAAAACAGTAATAGCTTCAGCGTAGCTCTACCACCTAAAGAGATATAATTATACAATCATTAATACGCGAGACACAGTACAGCATGTGCAACGTTATGTTGCGTTTACATTATCGCATTTAAACTTACGACAACGAAATTTATTACATGTGCTGTGCTTACAACTCTAAACTCTTAAATATTATAAATTTCTAATTACAATTTAAACCTGTTTGCGCACAAGCAGGGTATTTTTGTCAAGTGTATGTACGTATGTGTGAACTCATTTTTGACATACTCTATAGATTAAATGATTTGTTGACAACACATGAACTGTCTTTAGATTTGTTTTAATTGTCTGAAAGTTATAATTAACACATAAACTCTTATGTCGTTTTCGCTTAACATACTATCTCTTTTACATCTTGTATTATATTTTCTCCACGTCTAAGGTAATAACTGAGATCAGCGCGTTCAATAAACAGATGTGTCTATAACTTTAGTGTAGATTTATATGAAACACAATGTATTAAATAAACTCTTTTATAATTTAATATAACTTCTTAATTTTTATCTCCTAAAGATCATGTAATGTTGACGAATCCTACTACACTATCAAAAATAGAGCTACACGTGTATTTTACATACTTTTATTAAAGTATGTGTTTGTGAAATTAAGTCATTCAATAAATAGTAGTCAATGCTTATAGAGTTTATGATTTCACGAGTAATAAAGTTGATGTAGTGGTAATTAAGTTTCAATAAAGTAGATTAAGTTAGAAACAAGTCTTTCGATTTCTTCATAAAAGACACCATGCTATATTTAACATTTTTCTGAATTCGTTTCATTAAAAGTAATTAATGAATAAAGTAAAGTTAAGTAAGAAGTAAGATTAGTAATTAATGATTTCTAAATTACAAGGCAAATGTTCAAATAATTATGTTTCAATTTATATAAATATTGTTGAGATATTTCTTTTTTGCAACTCAGATTTCGCGAAGCGAAGATAACTCAGTGTTAGTGTTCGTATATCACGCGGATTGATACGAGGTGGAATTTTACAAATCTTAAAATAAATCCACAGACTAATTATTAAGAGATAAGATATACTTATCACTACTTTGAAATGCTTGTTAAATTAAAGCATGTAACAAAGTGTTATTAATTCATATTTTATATGAAACTACGAATTATAAATCGAATCATAATTATTATGGCATATTTTTAATATCTCATGATTCCTGAGACATTGCAAGTTTGATTTTCAATGATCATCGTAACTAGGATTATAATTGTGAATGTGTTTGTTTATTTATTTTCTATTTGTATATCATAGAAGGCACTAACAGGTGGGTCACCTGTACCACATAACAACTTTTTCAAGTAAATACAAGATTATAAAATATAAGAAAGGTTAAAGCAAGATTTGAGTCAGTTTAATTAATAGTCCAAGAGCTCTTACATATATTTCGATACGTATTTGAAGTATTACAATTTTCTTTTTTTTATATCATAGAAGGCACAAGAACAGGTGGGTCATCTGTTGTTAAGTGACCACCACCGGCAATAGACACCAGCAATACCAGAGTAGTTGTAAGTGCGTTGCCAATCTGTGTTGTTGGGCAAGGTCCCGCCGGAAGGGGAAGAGAAGGAAGTGGTGGGCCTCCGGCGCTCTCATTGACGGAACGAAACGCAACAATGCAAGCACTGTTACTTCACGTTGCTTTTCTGTGGCTCGGGTTACTACCCCGGATGAGCCGACCCATTCATACTGAAACCTATATAACATCAGCGTGGCTCTACCATTTGGCAATCTATTACTTTTTTATACTGTAATTAATCAATCATCATGAAATTGTAGATACGCGTTGTCAGCGATGCAAAAAAGGACATCTCTTATATAAAAGTAAAAAAAAACACTACTAGCGCGGTTCAATCTACATTAATGCAAGCGCAGTTGCAGGAAAAAGCTCAATTTAATAATACAATAAGGAAGCACTTCATGTTTGCATATTTATTTGTGTATTTGCGCGTATATTCTACATGCAATGGAGTTTTTGGAAATGAATATATCATATTATCTTTTCCTTATTGATACCTTGTAAAATATATATGCGAGATAAAATAATCAGGGCGTAGATGTCGTGTTTTTTTTAATAACAATGTTAGCTTGTTGCTATTTTTATCCTATAATCGCTTAGCAACTGATGAGTTTGTGATCGCACGTTAGTATATTGTAATAAAAAAGCAATAAAATTAATTAAAAATGAAAAAACTAGCAATATGATTCAAATTGAAGTGTCTATTGTTTGTCTGCGCTAATCTCCGAAACGGCTGAACTGATTTTGTCGAGACTTTTCTGATTGTTACAGAGTTTTCCAAGCTGCTATTTAGGTTATACATTATTACGCGTTTCGATAAGAGTATTAAAAAAAAAGAAAAGTAACTTACAAAGGGTAAAACTGTAATATAATAGAAAACAGATTCTAATAAAAATTTTTTTTCTCTATCGAACGACTCAATCATTTCCACAACAAGGAAGTTGCGTGCATCAGCTAGTGTTTAGTAAATTATTCAGAAATCCTGTTTATTTGAATGATATCAAACATTTTATATAACAACTTTTACTAATAAATACAAGATTATAAATATAAGAAAGGTTAAAGCAAGATTTGGGTCAGTTTAATTAATAGTCCAAGAGCTCTTAGATACATTTCGATACGTATTTGAGGTATTACGATTTTCTTTTTTTTATATCATAGGAGGCCAGCGAACAGGTGAGTCACCTGATGATAAGTGAACACCACCGTCCATAGGCACCAACAACACCAGATGAGTGTGTTGTCAACCTGTGTTGGTGGGGATGGGGGGAGGGGGAAGGGGAAGGGAGAGCGAGGGAGGTGGACCTCCGGCGCTCTCACTTACCAAACGAAACCCAACGATGGAAACACTGTTACTTCATGTCGGCTTTCTGTGACAGGGTGGTTGGTACTACCCCGTGCGAGCCGACCCATTCATACTGAAACCAGTTACAGCTCAGCGTTGCTCTACCACCTCGTGAAATATTTCTTTTATTATACTTATATGCAAAAAAAAACCTGATCAAAGGAAAAGGGTAATAGGAGTCTAAATCGATCCTTGTGTCTTGAACTAAAATTGTTGTTTAAATATTTTTGGGACATTCTATAATTTTTATATTAAATTTAATATTTGAAGAGTGAAAAAGAAAAAAGTCTGGCCATTCGAATTTAAATTTTTTCCAGATGCTTTGATTTATAATTTTTTGCAAATTATCTATAATTAAAATAAATATTTATAAAAAGAAACATATCATTTTGGTGGGAGATTCTACTCGGCATGAGTTAACAATAAATGCTTTTTCAATTAAACACTTTACTTCTTTTATTTTTCGAAAACTTTGGTCAACCTACAACGATCTAAATCAGAACTAATAGACAATCATCATCCACAGACAAAATAAAAAAATGGCGGTATTTTTTCGTCATCTCTCCTTTTTCCTTCTGATTTAAACTGTTGCCAACTTCATGAGAAAACTAATGTATGCTTTTTACGTGTATATCCTATACTCAAAAACCTTTAATAGCTCTCTGTCTATAATGAAAACTTACACCATAATCAATAAAGTTAAACTCAATGAAATTTAATTTTATAAAATCAGGCATTCGGTTTTCTTAGTTCGGAAATTTTGGTTCTTCGATTATTAAGCGTCGCACCCACTTAATTAACAGAGTTTGAAGTTTAATTAATCCTTTTGTTAAATAAATTAGATAAGGCATCAGACAAAAGTTTTCGTAGGACTGACCCTTTGCCGGCCCGAATCTATCGATAGCTACGCTCAAACTCGAAACTCCCGGAGAGATTACGAAATTTCGGTTTGACTTGAAAATTTTAAATGTTTGCTCAATATATCCTTTGACTTTGAATGTACCATAATTCGGGATCAATATTTAATACCTATCGTTCGATTTTATGCCAAAGGTATTTCCTTACTAATATATCTATACTAATAATATAAAGCTGCAGGGTTTGTTTGTTTGGTTCTACGCGCTAATCTCAGGAACTACTAGTTCGATTTGAAATTTTTTCAGAAAATCCAGTGTTTTGTAGCTCATTTATTGAGGAAGGCTATAGGCTATATATCTTTACGCTAAAACCAATAGGATCCGAGCACAAATGAATAATTTTTCAAATTTCGGCTGCGTGCTAGCATCAGTCTAAGCTATTCCACGCGGCCCAAGACGCGGGTAGAAGCTAGTTTATTATAAATATGAATATGAGTTTGTATGTTGGTTATGCTTTAATAACTAACTACTCAACCGATTATCACGAACTATTGCATACATATTTTAAGGGGTATAGAAAAGGATATATTGTAGCTTTTGATCTAGAAAAAGTAATATTCCCGAGCGTTATGCCAAACCGCGAGAAGAAATTAAGTGTTCATGTAGTATTCGGACAGTTAGAATGTTATAAATTACTATATATACTTTATAACTAAAGCGATGTTAGGCCAGTTATTGAACCATGAAAATCTTTTTTCAAATAATAATACTATACCATAAGACAAATCTAGAATAACACTAAGAGTTACGTTTATATTATGCATTAATTTATAGATTCCATAACTAGACACATTTAAACTAAGGTTTTCAGAAACGAGGGATTAGAGGATAAGCCGTGTGAAATATAATGATACACTTCATTATATATATACATAGTATAATAAAAAAAAAATGAAAGCCTAAAATGAATACTAAGAAAACGTGTAGGTACTTCCCATGTAACTGCAATATTATATTCCTACACTTCGAGTCATCATTTATCCGATGGATCGTACTTCATACTAATAGAATACTTAGTAAGATTACTGGTAGTCCGGTGAAGCTGTGAAGGCCTAGTAAGGCCAATAGCGTAGTCAGTTCGAACAAAAAAAAAAAAGAAAAAAGTAAGATTACTGTCGTAGTAGTGGTCCGGTGAAGCTGTTAAGATCTTGCTAGGTCAATAGCGTAGTCAGATTGAAAAAAAAAAAAAGATATTGTGGTGTATGACTCTTTCTGTTCGGTGTACGATGACCGTGATTTAGAACGTATACAGATTATGTCGATTTTAATATTTCTACGTTTCATTTTCTATAGGGATTTCTATACGATCTGGTCGATTTTCTCATGTGTTTAAGATTTTTTTTATTTTTCCTAATGTATCAATAAACTATATTTAATAAAAGTCTAGGCAGCCATAACGACTGCTGATAAAAGTGAAAATTATTGCCTAATGTATCAATGAACTATATTAAAAAAAAGTCTAGGCAGCCATAAGGACTGCTGATAAAAGTGAAAATGATTTCCTAATGTATCAATGAACTATATTAAAAAAAAGTCTAGGCAGCCATAAGAACTGCTGATAAAAGTGACAATTCAAAACAACGAAATTTAATGTGTTCTCTTTTTAATTTTCATATTGTTTATAGTGTGAATGATAATATATAAATTTCAGAATTTGTTTATAGAAATTGCTTTGGTTTTCATACCTACTGACACTCGGAGTAATAATTATATAAATTTTTATAAAGTCCATTTATCAGGCAAATGTATGGTGAGCTGTAAAATATCAATATTACATATATGCAGTCCCCTATACTACGTACTCTCATACATAATTCGGCATTGCCTGATTATTATAAGGTCTTTTGTATGTAACGCATTTGTAAAATAAGATTAAAATATTCATAATGAATTGTAAGTAGATGTGGCTTGAACTAAATTATTTGTGCGAGCTTCTGTTAGCAAATGTATTCATCAGAGTAGTGACCAATGTTATACGAGTGTCAGTGGCATGTGACCGCGGACAAAGATTAAGCAACAGATAGTCCAAGTGTTATTAAATACCAATTTGTTACTATATATTGTTTATTAAATGGTATTGAAATATTTTCCGATAATAAATATATGGAGGAGTTGTTGAGGCGTATATTCTTGGTACACATATATGTTTCAACAACTCATACATATATGATTAGTTAGCTAGGTTAGCTAAGATAGGTCGCGATTTTGCATGCAACAGGCAACAGCCAAGCTGAGGTGTGCCATGCATCCTTGAGCTGGTTGCCAAAATAAAATCGGCTGAGTGCCTTAAGCGCTCGCCTTAGTAGTCTGGTGAAGCTGTTAAGACCTTGCTAGGTCAATAGCTTAGTCAGTTCAAGAAAAAATAAATAAATAAAAGGTATTTAAATATAATTCAATAATTAATAGTTCATGGAAATGTCTTTTATTGTAATATTGACAAATTTTATAATATTGTTTTTTCCTTATAAGAATTTCGTAAAATTACTGCGTATTCGTATTGTCGTATATCGAAATTAATTAGATATGTCTTGAAACATATACAGATTGTAACTAAATAAATAATTACACCATACATTAACTTCTATTCTTCTTTTATTACAAGTAACGGTTTATGCAACTCACCATGACATAACTATAAGATGGTAGGATTTTTCCAATATTATATTAGATATTAGAGTTTCTATTTTTATACTGGCCACAATATGGCAATAAGTACCAAGTAAGTTGGAAAACATGCTGTCATCAAAGAGTTCTCTCAGGATACGTGACACAAACTATGGAACAATCTCCCGGCTAGTGTGTTCCCTTCTTCGTATAACATGGGGTCCTTCAAGCGTAATGTGTAGAGACATTTACGCAGGCCGGCATGACAGCGGCATCCGCCAAGGAATGGCTTGTCTCTCGGTGGTCGCCATTGCTTTTGGATTGTACTGTACTCACCCTCAGTCACAGTGCAGTCACTTTGCTGTACTACAATAAAAAAAAAAACAAATGTGTAAGCATGAGTGCGCGCACGTGTGTGGAGGTGATATGTATAATGTTGTTGCAATGATGTAAGATTTTGTGTCACAGTATCGCGCGAGCAACGCACTCAAGAGCTCCACACCGAGGGAACGGACCTAGGCTTGAGTCGCTGCCGAGGGGGTCCTAATCTGGTGTGCGGGAGCGAAATTTACCTCCAGAGCTGTTAGAGTAATACGAAAATAATGTATGATGTCATCATATGTAAAGGTAAAACGTATACAAATGAGCAGGAGACGGCTTTATCTATATGTTTCGATCACATTAGAAAAATCACTTTGTATTCAGCTGATTACAATATAAGACGGTACGAATTCTCAGTAATTTTATGCAATTCTTATAAACAAAAATAATCCTATTAAATTTATCAATATAAAAATAATTCATTCTAACACCTTTGAATTATATTTGATTACAATTGAAAAATTACAATATATCCTGTAGAGTTTCATTCGAGACCGTCCAGTAGTTTTTGTGTGAAACAGTAACAAATATTCATCCATCCTCACAAATCTCAGCCATAATATTAATACGGCAATGATTACAATTCACTATGCGTTTACTACCATATGAATTATTAATTACATCTAAACATATAAAAGAATAACTGTCTGCATGACGCCAACTGAAATTACTGTGGCTAGGACAGTGACAATTTATATGCGGGTTTCTTAGTCTGTAGTTTAAAAATAAGGAAAGATTTTTGGAAATTCAACCCCTAAGGTGATGAAAAAGGGGTTGAAATGTTGTATGAAAATCCGTCATTTTTCTGTTAATTAGTAGTCAGTTAATTATTCTTTTATATATACACTAGCCTCTGCCCGCGATTACGTTCGTAGTTACTTTGGGCTAACGCTAATACGCAGCGGAAGCATTTAAGAGAAAAAAAAATCCAAATTTTAAACATTCTTCATAGGTGCTCCGCTCCTATTGGTTTTAGCGTGATGATATATAGCCTATATCCTTGATAAATGAGCTATATAACATTGAAAGATTTATCAAATCAGATCAGTGGTTCCTGAGATTACCCTCTACAAAGTCACAAACTCTACCTCTTTATAATATTAGTATAGATTTAAAATAATGAGTCGAAAATATGCAGAGAAAAATGCTTTCAAAATCGCGTAAAATTGATAATATCATGCATTTATGTTATCATATCTCTTCAATCTAAATTTAAATGTATGTAAATCAAATTTATGTAAGGAATATTATACGTTATAATGTTAGTGTTTGCCGGATTCTAAATATTTTGTCACATGTTCTGACAGTTGTGACGAGAACGTTGATATGTAAATTTGTTGCAGCTACTGTTCGCAACACACTTGATTTATTATTACTCACAACAGTAGGTACTGTTGTGTTGAATAGTTGAATATTACCAACGGGTAATAACACAGTACAAACTATGGTCAATAATAAGGAAAATAGTTTCTAAGAAGTTTCGTGTAACCTTGGTGATGATGTATTAAAATCTAAGGAAATATCTATCTATAAATATTATAAATTAAAGTAACTGTTGAGTTTTTGGCGGGATTTTAGTTTGTCATGTAGTGGGTTTTATATTTTATTCATAATCTTGTGTTATTTGACTCTATATTGTGTAAATTTGGTGGTGTTTTATGTAATATAGTTAGTTTATTGTGCATAAGTGAAGTGAATGGAGAATAATACCACGGAGCATGAAATTCTGAGATGCCACAAAAACTCCCTGGAAGGTTCTAACAAGGGATCCACCATCTTGTTAGAATATTGATTCACACAATGCTTAATATTGAAATAATTTAAAATTTAAAAGATTGACAAAAATAAAGATAAAAAAGTAACTGTTCGTGTCTGTGTGTTAGTTTATTTCTTCCAAACTATGTAACAGATTTTGTTACGGTTTTCACTATCTTTTTTCGAACTGATTACGCTATTGATCTAGCAAGGTCTTAACAGATTCACCGGACTACTAGTTTTCACTATAATTTAGAGAAATCCTTCAAGAAGGTTAATTAACATGCAGGATACTTTGTATTACGTTCATTTAAAGTAGAGAATGATGACGTATTCTAAATAAGTTGTAAGAATGAGGTTTCGGGGACTTACTTTTTTAACGCTGAGTAAACCTCTTGAGATAAATAAAATGTACTACAGAATTTTACATCTCAAAAATGCATGCAAAAAAGTCTCGAATGACATATACGAGTATCTACCTCTCAAAGATAATCCATAGTAATCATCTTTATTTACTATATATTACTATTACTAAAAAGTAATTGGTTATTTACAGCACTTTTTTGGTAGTATAATATTAATCCTTAGTCAATTAGATATTTAAATACGTCGAGTATCTAATATAGATCAAAATTTCCTATTACAGCACATCATCTAGGTAAATATCTTAGAAGAATATTACAAATTTTAAATTACGAGCAACAAAAAAAGATGTTTACAGACATGTAGACTCTTACTTAGCCTCTATGACTTTGGTAAACTTTAATAATACTAAAGCTCTAAAAATGTGTCTATAACATTGAGATGGTCATTTGAAGCACATGCAAAACTATGCGGCTTGATAGTATTTTTTTTATTTATCATTTTTTTATATCATAGCAGGGCAAACGAACAGATGGTTCACCTGATGTTAAGTGATCACCATCGTACATAGACGCTTGTAACACCAGGGAGGTCGCAAATGCGTTGCCAGCCTGTGTTGCGAAAGGGGGAGAGGAAGGGAAGAAGGAAAGGGAAGGAGAGCATAGGTGGGTCTCCGGCGCTCTCACTGACCGAATGAAACGCAACAATGCGAGCACTGTTACTTTATGTCGGTTTTCTGTAATAGAGTAGTACTACCCCGGACGAGCCGACCCATTCATGCCAGTCATGCCATTCACCAGTAATAGGCGTAATAGCTTCTGCCTGGCTCTACCACCCATAGTATACCTTTGTGAAAAGATATTTATATTATTAACCTTTTTTTATTTCAATGTAAGTATGTAGGAGTTATTCATATAACATTTTAATATTAATAAGACAACAAAATGGGACAGAATGTCTTGTGGCATTAGGGTCTTATCATTAGGCTCGATAAACCTCTACATGACATTGAGTCGAGCTATTTACTTTGAATATTCGGTCAGTTGGACTATAGAGTATGGACTCATTACACTGTGTATCACAGAAGAGGTCTAAACAGGTTTCGGATTGTATTTGTCTTTGTTCTAAAGTTCAAACTACATATACCTATTCAGTTACGAGTTCTGCAAGTTGATGTCGTATATCTCTAAGCATAGTATTAATCACCGCTTGGAGTTGGCAGCAACTTTGTGTATAATTCGCATTATATATATATATATATATAT